>PVIC010046106.1:0-14368 GCA_004025085.1 Thryonomys swinderianus
CTGTCCTGCAGGCATACACATCCCCTGTCCGCTGTCCTGCAGGCATACACATCCCCTGTCCTCTGTCCTGCAGGCATACACATCCCCTGTCCGCTGTCCTGCAGGCATACACATCCCCTGTCCTCTGTCCTGCAGGCATACACATCCCCTGTCCTCTGTCCTGCAGGCATACACATCCCCTGTCTTCTCTACTGCAGGCGTTCATATTTTGATTCTTCTCTGCTCTGGCAGAAGTGTCCCTTCTCCTCTCTACTGTAGAAACACATCCGTCTCTCCTGTCCTCTAGAGCATACATAGGCACCTTTCATCCTCTTGCCTGTAGCTTTGCACATTCACACTCTTCTGTCAACTGCAGACATATGTCAACCTTTACTGCAGGCGTACACATCCTTTCTTCTCCCTCCCCACAGGAGGCTGTATCCACCCATCTCTCCTCTTCAGGCATACATATCCACTTCTCCCTTTGTACTGCTGGCATAGACATTTCCTCTCTCTACTGCAGGCTTTGTGTTTCCTCTCTTCTGCACTGCAGGCCTATGTATCCCCTGTCCTCTCAACAGCAAGAATATGTATCCAGTTTACTGTCTACTGCAGGCATGAGGATTCCTTCTTTGTGCACTGCAGATGTGCTTTTGAATCCATATCTATCTGCTGCAAGAAAACAAATCCCTGTTCCTTTCTATTGCAGGCATGCCTTGCCTTTCACCTCTGTCTACTGCAAAAATACATATCCTCTATTCTCTATGATAGGCATATATTTCTCCTCTCTACTGCAGAACCCCTTCCTCCTTACTGCTAGCATGTGAGTCCCTTTCCACTACTTTTGGCATGCATAGGCTTTGTTCTCTCTCCACGAGCACATCCTCCAGTCTCTGCCCTGCAGATGTCACACCCACTGTCCTCTCCTGCAGGCTTATGCATCTTCCCTCCTCTCTTCAGTGCAGACAAACACACGCATCCCTGGTCTGCCCCGGCACGGGCACTTCTACCCGTCCATTTAAGTCTTGTTCTTGGCTCTACTATGGGCTATTCACACTCAAACTTTAAGAATGAAACAAATAACTCAAACTTTTCCCTAATAAAATAAAAACAAACAGCAAAACCAAGACCTGTTCTTCCCTTGGTATCCTCATTCTCAATGACCTCTTCACTCCGCACTCACTCAACTCTACCGAAAGACAAGAACCCGCCTTACCTCACTTCTGCCATAACCCTCTATCTAGCTCATCACAAACCTGTCTCTAACCCTCTCTGCCCCTCAGTGCTTCTGTCACTGTCCCTGCCATCCCAGCACTTGTCACAGTTGACTTGCACAATTCAACTATTTTCAAAGTTCAAGCTTCTTTGCCTCCTGTCTTGGCCATTCTGCTCATTGTCCACAGGTTATCCAAAGCAGTCTTCCCAAAATTAAATTTTGTCTTGTCTGCACTGTACTATAACTTTTTAATTATTTACTTTTTAGATAAGAAAGGATTTATTCAGCATGCTAAGGGAGCCTGATGTAAACTGTCTCTTATAATTTCATTAGCAAAATATTCTAGTAGATAGAGGGGTTGAGGCAGATATCAACCTATGGTCTGCTGAGAACAGGCTACACAACAGGAAGTAAGCAGCAGCTCCTCCATCTCCAGCTGCTCCTTTCCAAGGCCTGGGCTCTACCTCCCATCAGGTGAGTGAGTCATTGATTCTCCTAGGAGCCCAAACCTTACTGTGAACTGTGCATGGGAGGGATCCAGGTCAAGGTCTCTGCTGGATCGTTCTGAAAGCATCCTCCACCCCAGAATAATTGTCTTCTTCATACCCTGTCCCTGATACCAGAAGGTTGGAGACTGCTGTTGTAATTTACCTACAATTCCACAAAACTGATTATGACTCATGATGAACTGGGGCCTCTGGGCCTTTCCACAGTTAGTTCTGTAGGGATTTCACACCTCCTGAGGATAAAGATTGAGTAGCTTTCACATTTTTTTTTTTAACCCAAAGCATTTCAGAGTGTCTCACCCTTCAAACTCAGTAAAAAGTCATTTACTGGGCCGGAGGGTTAGCTCAGTGGTTCCAGGGCTTGCCTCACAAGCGCAAGGTCCTGAGTTTGAACCCCAGTAACCACATATAATGCTGGGCGTGGAGACACACCCACCAACAATCAACACTGCATACATACCACAATGCCGGACGTGGTGGCTCACGCCTGTCATCCCAGCACTCGGGAGGCAGAGACAGGAGGATTGCTGAGTTCGCGGCGGCTTGCCTGGGCACCACAGTGAGCTCAGGGCCAGCCTGAACTACAATGCGAGACCCTGTCTCAAAAGCAAAAAAAAAAAAAAAAGTCATTTACTGTCTGAAATAATTATTAAATGAAAATATTACACTTTATTGTCTTCCACATTTATTTGCCACCTTCTTCATTCTTAGAGCATGAAGTCCTGAACCGATCGGCATATTCTTACTTTCACATATTGTTCTTATTACAATTAATTGGCAAGTGTTTATTTACTTAATTACATTCAAATGATTACATTAACAGCGTTAGGTGCCTGAAAACGACCTGATTTCCATAAGTATTATTTGGATCTAAAAATGAAGAGAGGCAGAGACACAGAGGTAGAAAGAATCATTTAAGGGGAGGCCTGGAGCCACAAGTTAACAAGTGTGTGTAGGATGTAACACAGAGGCCATTCTATTGAGAGTGGAGAGTGTGAGGACGGGACATAGGAAGACACAACTTACAAAACTGGTAGTTGGTTCAATGTGATTGAATTGTTTCCTGATAATCAAAGCCTATGACGTTTGAATTTGTTTCTCCCCATATTTAGAACTTCTAGACCCAGTTAAGATTAATTTGTCCATGTCGAAGCTATGCCATCTAGAGAGATCAACACAGAGGTTTTCTGTGTGAAGAATGCCAGAGCCTTGGGGTCATCTTTGCCACTAACAGCCATAGTAGGGGTTGGTACCAGGGATGTCAGAAGGAAATTAAATTCCTGATGAAAATCTGAGAATTTCCCTAGATTCTTGTAGTAAAGGAAAGGGACTTAATTTCTAGAAACTCTATGGAGGTGAAAAGCCTCCTCTTTTCGGTAATATTTCATTAGACTTACACATGAGGTAGTGCTGAAGTGTGGGCTCCCTGTTATAAATAGTGTGACTTTGCTGTGCTGATGTTCGGAGAAATCCCATATAAAATTCTCAGGGAAGTGCAAGGCAAGAACGGTTTTGAAATGCTGTGTCCTCTGCATTAGCAAGAGAACCTCATACCTTGGGATTTTTTCACTCTCAAAAGATTGAAACCACCAAGCTGTGAATACATTGTGAGTTAGAGGACGCATCCGGGATGCTGAAGCGAGGAAATACAGAAACTCAAAAATGGACACTGAACTTGTATAGAGACTTTAGAGGGGCTGCCCTGCGCCTGTGAAAATCAGTAAAATCCTGGTATTATTGGTTTGAGAAAATTTTTTCTAATTCCAGCGAATAGTATTCTTCCGTTGCTTCCCTTATTTGGAAGCAGAAGGAGGGGGAGGAGAAAAAAAAACAATATTCTGAACAATAGGAAATGTCGTGCTATGTGATTTTGAGGTCAAGATTATGATTACAGCCTATTCTTGGAAACAACTAGCCTTTTTTTCTTTGTTCTTTTCTTTGCGTGCTCTGTCTTTCTCTGTCTCTCTGTCTGTCTCACTCTTTCAGACTGTCTCACCCTTCAAACTCAGTTAAAAAGTCATTTACTGTCTGAAATAATTATTAAATGAAAAAATTACACTTTATTGTCTTCCACATTTATTTGCACATTTATTCTTTCCACATTTATTCTCTCTCTCTCTCTCTCTCTCTCTCTCTCTCTCTCTCTCTCTCTCTCTCTCGTTCTTATAGCCATTATTGGTCATTTCTGTGACCCTGAAACACCGCGCCCCTCTGGCTTGGTATGGTCTGTCCAAATGTGGGCTCTTCCTTCTCCTCAGTCAGCTGGGCCAGACCCCCCCAGAAGGGCTCCTGCGTGCATCAATCCGCACACCGCGTCCCCCTCATCCCCTCAGCACACCTTCGTCCGAACAGGACCGCCTGAGCTGCTTGTCCTTTGTGTTCTCTAAAGCAGTTTCCAAACTCTGTGCCCTTCATTGCTCCTCACTAGGGTTCAGAACGCTCATTTTGAGTGACTCACCCTAAGGGCTGGAAAGCTGTCCTGGTCCTGGCTCCTTAGATTTGGCCTTCGAAACTGTTACAGTTCAGCCTGAGTGTGGGTTTTTTCCTACACAGATTTGATTTACGATGAGGATTTGTTTTACTCTTGTCAAACAAGAACTCATTTGTTTAAAATAAAATGATGCTAAGCCAGGAGGGAGAAGGTACAGTTGGCAAATGCAAAGTTCCCTTGTGTCAGCAGAAAATATCCTTCTCTATCCTGTGTGTATTTTCAAGGTGGACCTTTTTACCAAAATTGGATTTGACCATGAACAAAGAGGAAGGAAACCTGGGCCAGCAGAAGCAAGAACAGACTTAAGTTATCGAAAAGACTGCTGGGTAAAGAAAGAACTGTAACTCAGTGATGGATAAAGAAACCACAGAAATAAGAGTTTGAGGCCCTGTGCTCCAATTGGATGCTTCACTTATTACATCTTTGTGTTTCCTCAGAACACCACTTTGGAGATTAAATTATTTGTTTCTTACCATTTTGGTCAGTAAAGAGTGCCTGGAAGGAGCCTTTCAGTCACCAAGGTAGGCATTTCCTTGCCAAGCAGGTGAGAGGCAGCAGCCTACCCTGATACAGCAGAGCTTTTAGCAGAGGGAAAGAACCTTCCAGGAAATAGCGTCAGAGGAGTCTGCCAACATCAGACAAAGAAAAACTTGTAGAAATGTTTTAATGCTGAATTTACTGAAACATCATGAGATTAATGGAGGTTATCTTTGGCCTCTACAATTATAAGAGTTGCTCAAAGTAGTGGTCATGGACTTCCAGATATTTATTCATACTGTGAACTGCTGAGGCGGGCAGACATTTTGCAGGGAATTCTTGTATGTATAAGGAAGCATTGTTCTCTCAGGATGTCACTGGAAACGCTTCGCAGCCCGAAAACACCACAGGACGAAAGGACACGGGAGGCTCTTAATCTCATCAAGGAGCACATCCGAACCGAATCTGACATGGCGTCTCGGGCCCGCGTGGTCGCTAGAAGTTACGTTGGCCAACTACACAGGGTAGGAATGATGGGATGGGAACATCTCCCTGAGAATACTGATGCTTTTCCACATCTCCTTTTCCACAGAAGTGCTATCCTGTGTTCATCTCAGCAAGACTGCTCTGCTCTGTCCCCAGGTTCTTTCTCATGGTCACGGCCAGTCATGCCTGTGTCCTTCCATGGGTCCTGGTCTGATCCAACAAGTGTCCCACACGTATGTGCTTCCTAACTGGGATATCTGCACTCTTTTATTCATTAAAATACACCACCGTGGGTGTGGCACTCCTCTCTATTTGTGACTCTTGCCATAGTTTCAATGCAGGCAGTGCACGGACAACAGGAAGCACCTGGTTAAATCTGAAAGATAATCAGACATTCCCAGAGCAAAGTGAATGTAAGGACAACACCAACTCTTCCTTTTCGAGGAGAGCGGAGAAGATGCTCTCAGGTATGATAACTGAGGACGATTAATCCTTCCTGCTGTTGGGTGTTCGTAGAGAATTATTCAATTCTGCTGTTCCCACTGGGCACTAGAGTCCAGCCATTGGTCCAGCTGTCACAGGGATCCAGGAAGCCATCGGAAGCTGTCAGAGGTCAGTGGAATGTACTAAAGACCATAGGCTCAATGTAGATGAAGTCAAGGCAGAAGATAGAGACTCAGCTGTCCTGTCAAATGATATATTGTCCCAAGTTTCTTACTAAGATCATTTTGCTTTTGATTCTGTGTCATAAATGTAATTCCTTCTTGTTCAGTAACATCTTTTTGTTTTGCAGCTACCTCTTTTTGACAGTAGTGACTTGATACACTTGGAAGGCTCATCCTGATTTCTTGGAGCTTAAATGGACTACAAGACAGACACTATGGAGGGATAGAATTTATGCACGCATACACACACATGCATACAGCAAATATGAAATTAATTGGAATTTTGCTATGCATCAGGAAAGCAAGTATTTGACCAAATAAGTGTCTCTGAGGATTTCTGTTACACAGGAGGAGGCCGGAAGAAGCAGGACTCCTTTGGGAGAGACCTGAGCCAGTACCCCAGTGAATATGAGACAAGAAGCTGCATTTGCCCTGTAGACGCAAATACCTGGGCCCAGGTGCACACACCATCAAGGACACTGTGGCCAAGCAGTAAATCCCCCTCTAGCCTAAAGTAGAGAATCCAGATTTCTATTGTTTGAGACAAAGAATCTTAACTCATAGGTATTCAAAACCCAAGTTGATTCTGAGATAAGTCTTTATGTGACAACAAGTGTAAGAATTCATTCTTTTGGGCTCTGATCTGGAAACTGACAATCCAGGATGTTCATATTTTTTATGTTTTGATATGCATCTTTCCTTACAGGACAATGTTAGCAATATTTCTTTATCCAAAGGGCTTTGTTAATATTTTTGAAAAATAATAATACTCCTAAAATTTCACTTAGGATCAAATGGAACAGTGGACAGTGCAGCTGTATTTGATGATGAAAATGATCTGTTAATCTAAAAGATATTTCTTACCTCTGATTAGAACAGATTGACAACTGGATTGTGACTACTAAAGAGAGGCAACTTTGGATCCAATAAATCAAAGTGGCTTTACATATGCTGCATACACAAAGTAAAATTTGATTTTGATACAACTGAAACATGAAATGCCCTCAAGTATCCCTGACACTATTAAAGCATCTTAAGAGGTAAAAACTGATGATGAGCAATGATACAATATATTGATATTCCAATATTACATTTCACCCACCACAGAAGTGCAAACAGCCATTACAGCCAGTGACTAATGCCATAAAAGTTTGTGTGCAAGACGTGAAGGGATGAAAACACCACTTCTATTTTACTGGGTAAAGGAAACCATAATGCTGAAGTTTATGGGCACACATATGAATTCCTGACACTCTAAAATGGGTGCCTACATTTTATGTTTCAAGAAATCTAATGTAGCCATTTTCACATGTACCAGTTTATGCCCAAATTGTACCAAGTTATGCAAGGAGAGTCATTTTTTACAATCTGGCTTCTTGAGTTATAGCTTTCAGAGTCATCTCCATAATTTTTGCAGCATCCAGCTGTGTGAGGAATCAGACTTTGTGTCCTGTTTTACAGATGGAGGGAGATTTGGAATACTGCCCTTGTGTAAAGAAATCTCTTTAGTAGTCTGTGCACTTCCCCCAAGGAGCCTACTGTTCCTCCAAATATTTAGTTATCTTTATACATACTTTCATCATGTGGAGTACATTAGTATTGTTGTTAACAGGGGCAAAGGTCATCAGATCTTCACATAAACAGCTCTTTCCTCTCCCCTTTCAGTGGTGAACCATCCCAAGCACAGAACTGATTTCTAGACGTTTTTATGTCTAGATTAATTACTATTTTTGTGTATCTTATATAGCCAGCCAGAGAGTATGTGCTTCTTAGTGACTACCTTCATTCATTAAAAGTGTCTGGAATATACAGGGAAGGTAATTAAGTCACACATGTTCTCACTGGTTTAGTCATGTGGGTGACTAGACCACATGTTATCTGTCCTACTTTGACCATGTTATTAGTATTGTTTGGAGCCATTATAATTTGCTTACAACATTCAAAAAGTAACTTTTGGTAATTGTATTTGTCAGCTTTAACGCTCATGGAACAAAATATTGACAGCCACAACTTAAAATGTGAATCCTTGGTCAGCGAGCTCCATGCAAGAGACGTCATGGCGGAAAGCCATGGTGAAGCAAAGACGCTGAGATCACCGCTGTCCGGAAGCAGGAAGCGGAGCACAGGGGAAGTGCACCAGAGAGGAAGGGCCTGGGACCGGATGTAGTACCTAGGACCACACCCATGGCCTACTGCAAAACACCCAGAAATGAGTTTTAATTATCTCCTACATGTCTCTCAAACGAAACAAGTTAATAATCAAAATTAACCATCACAACGATACATAAAAACTTTATTTTGGGGTATATGAACCATAGAAAATTGCCACTCTTAAAATTACAAAACAATTCCTTAGAGTTTAATCTAGTATCTAGGATTAGAATTGTTGGGTTTCATTGTATACATACTCTTTTTTTTTTTTTTTAGTAATCATGGCTAAAGAGTTTGCTAAAATTATTATGACAAGTGATATTTCTATCAGCAATATATATTAATTTTGGATAATGCTACAATATTTATACTTGGAATTTTCTTTAAATTTTTGAAAAGTATTTTCATAATTATGCAGTGATACCTCATTAAAGCTTCAATTTCCATTTCAGTAATGAAAGTAACATCTTTTGTATGTATTAGACAATTTCAATACCATTTTTTATGAACTATTGTAAATATTTTGTCAGTTTTTCTGAAGATTGTTTCTTACTTGCCTTTGAGTTTATAGTATGTATGAATTATTTATACAGATTTTAATCATTTTTTATTAAATTGTTTTGTTATTTTAAATTGTTTTGTTATTTTATCATTCGGATTTAAACTACTGACTACTGAAAAATCACAAAGATCCTTTTCTGTCTTTTTTTCTAGTAGTTCTACTTTTTACTTATCCACATTTAAATATTAGATTCATGTCTATTTAAGATTGGTTTGGTTTGGGCCAAGAATTTAGTTCAGTAGTTCCAGTCTCTGCCTGGCAAGTGTTTTTGTAGCACTGGGGATTGAACTCAGGGCCTTGTACATTGTGGACAATCCTCTACCACTTAGCTTCACCCCAGTCCATCATGCACAGCTCTGTGTGTATGTGTGTGTGTGAGTGCACGTGTGCACGCGCACGTGTGTGTGTGTAATGCATGGACCAGGATGAATTTTTCAATATAAATATGTATAGTCATTTATTGAGAAGTCCATACTGTTTCTGTTGAACTATAGTATTGCTTTTGCCATGAGTTAGATGGATTTAGTGTATACTTGTTTCTAGACCACCAACAACATTGCTTTCTATGTCATAAATTGTAACAATATTTTATTGTTTGGGGAGACCTGGCATTTGTGAAAATTCAGAACTTATTTGAAGCTATGTCTAAAAATGGATCCTCTGCACAACTGGATAAAAATAAAAATGAAAATGAAATTTCTCAAACAGCCAGATTAACATTTGATGTGACAAACTTCTGATGTCAATTTCAAGGAAAGTTTCAAAAATAATTTGGACAATTCTATTCTCAATGAACTGGCTTGCAAAGATGACACTTCTATGAACATTAGATTGTTTAGTTGATACTACATTTTACATTTTTTAAATTGCATGCACAAAACCTTTTATTGCCTGTTTTAATACTAGTAGCAATTCTAGTAATATTTAAACCAAGTGCAATATGTTACATAAAATAGTTCTAAATCTATTTTAACTAATATTTAATTCTGCACCATTGACATGTTTTCAAATATTTCCATATGTGTTGGTTCACTTAAGCCAATTCTCATTCTAAAAATGAGGTTTTTAGAAAAATTTTCATTCTAAAAATGTTATTTACTTATATTACTAATCACAAATTTGTCTTAATCCTTGATTTTTTTTTTTTGAGACAGGGTCTCGCTTTGTAGTTCAGGCTGGCCCTGAGCTCACTATGTAGACCAGGCAAGCCTCAAACTCAGCAATCCTCCTGCCTCTGCCCATAATCCTCCTGCCTCCGGCCCATAATCCTTGATTTTTTTCATACCTTCTTTTTCATTAGCTTCCTTTTCTCTTTTTCTTCATTTTTGTTGTGTACTCCAAATTTTATTTTATTCCTCCATTGTCATTTGAGTTTTTAAGGGGTTGCTATCAAGGGAAGTGAAATTTCAGATTGGCTTAAACCCAAGGTTTAAAACAGATATTGAAAGCATTTATTAGAAAACAGAAAGCATTGGGCCAGAGATTTAGCTCGGTGGTTCCAGCACCTGCCTCACAAATGCAAGGTCCTGAGTTTGATCCCGGTAACCACATACAATGCTGGGCGTGGTGGCTCATGCCTGTAATCCCAGCACTTGGGAGGCAGAGACAGGAGGACTGCTCAGTTTGAGGCTTTCCTGAACTACAAAGCGAGACCCTGTCTCAAAAAAAAGAAAGAAAGAAAGAAAGAAAAAGAAAGAAAGAAAAAGAAAGAAAGAAAGAAAGAAAGAAAGAAAGAAAGAAAGAAAGAAAGAAAGAAAGAAAGAAAGAAAGAAAGAAAGAAGAGAAAGAAAGAAAACAAAACATTAGTGACACTCCATTTATGTATCTTAAGACAGAAGACCGGAATTAGTATGTGCTCACATAGGTTAATGATGAATCTTAAGTAATGGATATGTAGTTACACTGAGCTGATCTCACGTAAGTGAAACGGCACACTGTACATCTTCATCCATATATACAAATATCACATGCCAATTAAAATGTCAAAAGAATAAACACCATAAGTGTGCGTTTCTTTATAGCCTTTATTTCTCCATACTTCTGTTCTCTTCCTCAACTCCATGAAGCGTCCAGAGCACGGGCCGTCAGCAGAGGCCTCTGCACACAGAGCAGGGGGAGAGGCCCAGGTGCGGTCACCACAGGGCCCTCAGCGGGAGCCACGCTAGAAACGGGGAGAGAGGGCTGTTAGAGGGCGCGAAGGAAACTGAGGACTGTCGTGAGAGAAGACAAGGAGAAACCACTCAGGCTCCCAGAGGTGCTTTGAGTACACTTATCTTTCTCCACTTGGCCTGAACTCTGTTCAGCAAGGTGGGCGAGTGGAGAACTTCCTTATGCGCCTGGAGGGCCAGAAAGAAGCCACTTCTCTCTTCTTCAGAGTGAAGGACCCTGAAATGTTTGGCGCAGATGGGGAAGCATAAGAGATCTCAGGACTTCTGGAAAATTTTCTTGGTGAATTTCACCAGCTTTATGTCAAGAACGACACCCAGCAGATCACAGAATCAGATTTGTGATAACTTACGTATTCGCTCATGGGAATTTGCATGGGATTCTGTGCAATTCATACATCAATTTGAGAAGTGACCTTTCAGCTATTTTGTCTTCCAGTGCAGATAGGCAACATCTCTTCAGTTATTTAGGCCTTCTATATTCTTTGGGTTATTTCACCTGAGTTTATGGTTAACATTATAGAAATCTTTCATATGTTTTATACAACTTACTTGTGCTTTTGCTAGTAATGTATATAGTGATACTTGCTTTTATTTTTATTATCTTTTTCTCTCTGTGGTAAAATATGTTTTTATTTTAAAATTATAACCATTCACTCTGAGAATAGAAAAAGTCCTGTTGATGAACTTTTATATTTTACATATTAACTTTATGTCTTATAACCTTGATAGAAATTGTTTATTAATGCTGTGAAAACTGTTTTGGGTAATTGTTTGTTGTTTGTTGGTTTGTTTGTTTGTTTTGAGACAGGGTTTCGCTTTGTAGTTCAGGCTGGCCCTGAGCTCAATATGTGGCCCAGGCAAGCCTCGAACTCAGCAATCCTCCTGCCCCTGCCTCCCAAGTGCTGAGATTACAGGTGTGAGCCACAACACCCAATACTGTGATATGCGGTACTGATTGCTGGTGGGTGTGAATCACCACACCAGGTATTGTTGTATGTGGTTACCAAGAATCTAACCAGGTACCTTCCACTTGCTAGGAAGACTCTGGAACCACTAAGTTAAATCTCCAGCCCTGAAAAGTATTTTTTTAGTGTAAAAATCCTAGACAATTATCAAAAAGAATATGCTTTGGGCCGGAGATTTAGCTCAGTGGTTCCAGCACCTGCCTCACAAGCGCAAGGTCCTGAGTTTGATCCCAGTAACCACATACAATGCTGGGCATGGACTGCTGAGTTCAAGGCTTGCCTGGGCTACATAGTGAGCTCAGGGCCAGCCTGAACTACAAAGTGAGACCCTGTCTCAAAAAAAAAAAAAAAAGAATATGTTTTTTTATTCCCTTGAAAAAGTGACTTTCTACTTCTAGTTGAGAATTTTTATCAGGAATGCATGTGAGGACTTACGTACTTTGTAATAATTTACTATGATACCAATCATTTTAGCCTGTAGATGTGGAAATTCCATTCCCTGATGTTAAATGTTGAACCATGTGAGGCCATTGGTATCTCCTGTTTTTCTGTAGTCCTCTGTGATCATTCTG
This sequence comes from Thryonomys swinderianus, assembly GCA_004025085.1. Taxonomy (NCBI): domain Eukaryota; kingdom Metazoa; phylum Chordata; class Mammalia; order Rodentia; family Thryonomyidae; genus Thryonomys; species Thryonomys swinderianus. The sequence goes on from PVIC010046106.1 coordinate 12,239, forward strand.
GAAATTTATTGAAATGCAATTTGAAAAGAAGCTCAGAGAAAATTGTGCCTTTGACACATAGAAGCAAGAAAGAATAACACAAATCTGTTTCAGCAGTAAAGCAAATCTAGAATTGTCATTTTAACACCACTGAAACTGCTTTGAGGCAATTGGCATAGCAGTGAATTACTAAGGTCTTGTGGGATGGAAGATCATTTTGAATATTAAAAGTGAGTCTCTACAGGAAAAACTTGCTTACACACAGAATGGAAAGCCATAAGAATCATTTAATTTTGCAACAAATTATCCTTCCATCATAAAAATGTTTTGTGTAATTCTCAGTTTTATTTGCCTACCTCCTAGTCATTGTTTTTTGTTTTGTTTTGTTTTTGGCTAGTCCTTAGGAAGGAGAATCTCCAACTATACCACAGAGCTTACTCATTTTGGTTACAAAAACTATCCTCGTAACTTTTATTTTTTAAAATGAATATACAAAAAATCTTTTTGAGAAACTGGTTAAATATAGTCAGATTTTAAAACACTATTAAACTTTAAGAGAAGTATTTAAAAATCATTATAATATTTTTCCCTGTATAATACTAATCATCTAACCTATAGAATTACTCCAAAGTTATAGTGGCACCATTTTTCATTACTTTATTATCTCAAAAGCATCACCATAAACAAGAAAACTGTATTTGTGAAAAGGGCACAGAATTAACCTTCTTAATTAAAAGAATATTAAAGATACTAGCATGCCATTTTTACTTTTTAATCTTTTCTTGCATCTTTCAGTATTGGTCTATAAGTAAAATTTTGATTTTGCAAGTCTCCATGGTAACCACAATTTTGCAGAAAAATACTTTGTTAAGTAGCCTGCATGAAGAAAAAAATACAGTATATGTTTCTTTCAAGAGTACAGAATCTTCAAAAAAGTTAAAACAGGAGACAAAAAGATACAATAAAATAATGCAATCACAACCATAAAAACTTTCCCCATTCCACTTGAGTTTATTATGAGTTTTACAAAGCAATTTTAAAGATAAGAGTAAGGCATATAAAATATTACCTTCAATAAATTATTCATTTTGTGTAATTTTGCACCAATATTTTAGTGACTCCCTGCCTGCAGACTGACCCACTGACATTTGCAAAGTTATCTCATATTGTTGAATGGAAAAAGATGGGTGGGTAAGGGCCATGCATTTTAGAAACACTGAGGAAGCAAAGATCTCCATAATGTAACCCCAGGTTGGAGAGAGAAGCAAAATTTGCAAAGACCATTACATTGAGTATTTTGAAGAATAAAGAAGGTATGTGAATAGAACATGAAAGGAGATTTTATTAGAGTTTAAAAAAAACTAAGTAGAATATATTCGATAGGTTTAAATAAAAAGGACATAAATTCTTTTTTTGTGCAATACCAGGAATCCCATGTAAGCTAGAAATCCAACCTTGCATATTAAGGTTTACCTTCTCCTGAACGGCTAACCTAACCTTGCATAGGAGATGGCTTTCCAGAGAACATAAAAGAATTTCATCAAGTAGCATATTTGCCTTTCTTTGCTCTTCTTGAACTAGAAAACATCCTAATTTCCTCTACTTTGATAGATATATCTTTCTTTATTAACTTAAATTCATGATATCCAGAGTTGCTTGTATAGAGGGGTTCATTCCATAGAAATAAACCCAATATACCAGAAACTGTCTAGGACAAAATGTTCAAAGGGAAAGGGGCAATAGAGGAAAATAAAGGAAAAGAAAAAATTTGATAATAAAAACAAAAATGGAAACAAAGCTTATGTATATAAGGGATTAGGGGTCATAGGATAGGCAGGAGAAAGGAAAAAAATGAGTTTATGTCATGTATGGGTACAAATTTTTAATGTTGCATGTGATCATAATGTATAGGTAAAATGTACCGATAAGCTCAATCAAAAAAAAGAGAGAAAGAGGGCCGGAGGGTTAGCTCAGTGGTTCCGGCGCCTGCCTTGCAAGCACAAGGACCTGAGTTCGATCCCCGGTTACCACATATAATGCTGGGCGTGGTGGCTCACGCCTGTAATCCCAGCACTTGGGAGGCAGAGACAGGAGGATTGCTGAGTTCGCAGCGGCTTGCCTGGGCACCATAGTGAGCTCAGGGCCAGCCTG
>PVIC010046107.1:0-14377 GCA_004025085.1 Thryonomys swinderianus
TAAAACATATGATTAAAATGCAGAATCAGTGTATATTTGCATATAGTCATACAGTCCATGCTATTTTTGTTTGTAAAATAAGTGTAAAATCGATAATTCTGTTTACACTGTAGCAAATGAGAAAACTTCTACCTATGTAAAGTTTTAGACAGTTCCTTCTAAATTAGACCAACAAAAGACATAATAACAGGCAAACAAAATTTGGGGAACTATGGACATTACAGTGCATTAACACATAGTAACAGAAAACAGCCACTTAGAGAAGTAGTGAGGCCTCTGGATACTGGAAGACTCCAAAGAAAGACTGATTCACTTGTAGAATACTAATGAGACAAAGGAAAAGAATGAGTTTATAAGGTGGGAAATATTTAATGTATGGGACATGGAATAAGAGGAATAGCTTAGGCAATTTCTTATGCAAATTTCTCTGGTGGCAACTCTTGGACAATAAGTTTGGAGAGTTGTTTCTACCTGGGCTGTCCTGCCTATTTAGGCAGCAGTGAAGGGATGCTTTCATCAATTTGTCTTTGTTTTAGGCAAATAGAGAATGACATGAACCTTCTGCCTGTTTTTTCTCAATTACATTAGCTCATAATAATGCTTGCCTGAAAATGACATTTTGTGATGGCGAATTCTGCTAGCCTTCAGATTTATTTCTTTTTTAATATGTACAGTTTTCAATGACAGCTTTTTGACAATATTTATGGTATCTTCATAAAACTAGCCTTTCACTGCACTGAGCAAAAAGCCTTTATGACTGTTTATTACTTTACAACTTTTCTATCACTGCGAACTTTGAATAATCAATGTACTCTCCTCAAGATATTTTCTTCATCTCCTGGAGACATCAGGAACTAGAAATATTAATTAGAGTCAAGATATATCATGTATAGGTAAAAAATTCTCAATACTGAATGTGATCATAATATATATCTAAAATGTACAGCGCAAAAAATGTAAATATTTTGTAATGCAGATTGTGAAACACCTATTAATGCCAATTCTGTTTTGCAGACTATTTGTTTTCTTTACATGAAACAGGTCACTGTCATTTCTACTACATGAATCTTGGTTCTAAATATCAAATCTTAAGTCATATAAAGCCTGTTTAAAACTGTAAGCTTAAAACTCAACAAGACTGACTTAATCTTTTGTTTTTATATTCTTGCTGAAATGAAAGAAATTCAGTTTCTTTGTTTTTAGCTTTTCTTTTTAAAACAACCAAAAGTGAGATGGTTTTAGAGGTTTGGGTGTCAAATACTGAATGTTTTAACAGTCCCTTCCTCAATTAACCCTCTCTTGTTTCTTATGTCATTATGTTCTTTGTTACAGTTTCCTTAGATGTGATTGAAAGGCATTTTGATGAAAAAGATGAAATTTTATCCAGCCAGGTAAAGGCTGAGGGTTAGTCAGGAATTGAGGTTATTTAACTGAAAAAAGAAAGACTATGTTCATGGTAATAAAAGGATTTGAAAATAATTTTTAGCTTAATCTGATAGTTCTGTGAAACCAACAAACTAAACTATGTAGCTTATGAAAAGAAATTTATTTCCATGGCTATGTATCCTGGCAAATCCAAATTCAAACGCTAGAAGTTTCAGCTTTCAGTGAGCATCAGCTTTCTGGCCCTTAGTGGTGACATTCAGTGTTGCTGTATGTCACCACTGGAAAGCCCTAGCTTTCCAGCCCTAGCAATGGCTCTTTTCTCTCTCTTTTAAGGGCACTGCCCCAAATCATGATGCCTCCGTGTTCATTGTCTAATCAGCTCCCTCAAACCTGATTCTGGAACCATCACTCGGGAGATCAGGATATCCAAATATGAAATTCAGTGGGCTGCTAAAGGCCACTCAAGCCAAATATTTGCTAAGACACAAAATTTAAGAAATACTTTTAAAATAGTCAGGTCCATCTAATTCAGTCTCAAGGAAAGATACTGACTGTAAGGCTAAACTTCTAACAAAGAATTTTATTTTGTTTTTAATTTTTTGTGTGTGTGCTACTCAGGATCAAATGCATCACCTGTCAAAGAAAGAGCTCTCTAAGTTCTCAGTGAAAGAATAGTTTGCAGAGATTAGAAATGGCTTTACATGTTAAGGGAATGAGATTTTCTTCCTTTCAGAGAGATGCTTTTTCTGGACTGGGTGACCAGAATTTAGTTATAATGGAAAAAAATGGAATCAACACCAATAAGACACAGAAGAAGAAATTCTGAGACATATTTATCCAGAAAAAATGAGATTATTTGCTTACATTTATTTTAATACTTTTTTTCTTGGGGAGTTATTTCAGATTGCCTTTCTAAACACAAAATATAAATAAAATAAAAAGTGTATTCTAAAATAATTTTTAATAATATAAAAATTCACAAGTTAAGAAGCTGATCATATTGTTTATATGGTGAGAGTTTTCACACTGAAGATATATTGGGAAACAAAATTTATCTACATACATAGATATACACACAGAAATATGCATAGATCTATCTATAAAGTTTTACTATGTGTATTCTCAGAACTACATATGTATGTATGTATGTGTATATATATGTATGTGTGTGTGAGTGTGTGTGTGTGTGTGTGTGTATATATATATATATATATATATATATATATATATATATATATGTATGTATGTATTTAGAGTGCTGGAGATTTAACCATAGACCTTCTCACTGACTTATATCCCAACACTTTTATGTTTTATTTTGAGAGATTTGTCCAGGAAGTGGTGGAACTTATGATCCTCCTGTATCATCCTGCTAGAGTGTTGAAATTACAGGTATGCACAATCACACTTGACTTCCCAGAAGTCAAGTGAACAGAAAAGCTCTCTTCCATGTACATTTTTAATAAATGATTATATAATTTTTAAATTGAGCATTATACCCCTACATTTTTACAGGGCACCTTTAAGGAATTCATGTATTAGATCTATTTTCTGTAATACATTGGCCACAAGCAAAATGTCATTGTTAAAATTAAATAAAAAATAAATACAATGTAATCATTTTTTTTTTGAAACAGGGTCTTGCTTTGTGGTTCAGGCTGGCCCTGAGCTCGCTATGTAGCCCAGGCAAGTCTCGAACTCAGCAATCCTCCTGTCTCTGCCTCCCGAGTGCTGGGATTACAGGTGTGAGCCACCATGCCCAGCTGTAATCCTTATTTTTTCATTCATGTTAACCATACTCAAGTATCGAATGGCATAGTCTTTAATGATTGCATTGAATGATGCAGATATAGAACATTTCCTTCTGTACACAAAATTCTCTTGGACAGTACTGCCATAGAAGATGAACACTTACTCATGATTACTATTGTTGTCCTATTTAAGGAATGGAAGAAATCTCAATATATGGACAATGTTATAGAAAAGACTTCAGTGTAGAATGAAAAAAATCACTCATGACAGTGTGGTAATCTGGATACGAACACAGATAAGGCACTTGAAAAAGCCATAGTCCATCTAATTAAAATATGTAATGATACACATTTAAATATGTCACAAGACCTACTGTTAAGACATTTCTTCTAGGGAAAAGAAAGAAACCTGGTTTTGTTTTTTGCATTTATAGTAAAATAAATTATTTTTAGAAAGTCCATATTAAGTGTTAACACATGCTAAAAGAGGAAAAATTTATTCTAAGATGTACAATGATTGTTTTACTAGAGAAGAGAAAGTAAACTTATTGGCAAAGCAGTTACCTTTGGTAACTAGAGACTACTGAGCAATTGGAATGATTTTTAAGGAATAAGTAAGAGTTCAAAGCTTCTTTCAACAGCCTTCTTCTAGGGAATTTTATGATTATTTATAGCCTGCTGATACTATTATATAACCCATTTAATTATTTATTTTAAAAACCTTGCAAACTACTCCATTTGTTTTTAAAGACCATTTGTTTAACACCCACTGTGCTACTTACTTTCATTTGTGAAAGATAAATTAGAAATTGCATGATGAACTGTAAAACTGATGAGCAAACAATTAAATTAAGATAAGAAGCTTTAAATTTAATACTTAGAAAATACAATATTTGGATTCTTGGAGCAGTGTTATGAAAGACTCATCCAACTACAGCTGTGACAGTTTATGAAGTCTTCAGGTAACTGGAAGATAGTATTAGGAAGATTAATCTGAAATTTTTAAAAATAAACATTCATGTAAAATATTTTACTAATAAAGATTAATTTTACTTTTGAAAATGAATGACACAAAAGTGATTTAATTTATATTAGGATTCAGTTGATAGTGTCTGGGTTATTAGATGTCTCAGATATTGAATAATTAATGGGAAATTTTTATTTTAAGCATTGAAAATAATCAGGTCATCTTCTTTTTAAGAGTCTTAAAATACAAATTGTGAAAATTCTCACTAGAAGATAATAACCCCATTAAATTCAAAATATTAGGCATTATTTTAAACTACAGAATTGAGATATTTTTATCAAATCCATTAGCAAATAAGCTAAAATACTTAGTTATTACCTTCTATGACTTTTAACCTGATATAGGGGTTAGAGTAACAGATGGATACACAGAGCTATACGGTGAGTGTATCTGTTCATGTGTGCATGTGCATGTGTGTGCACATGCACATGATGTTTGTATGTAATTATCAGAGTAGATTAAAGATATGTAATTTCATGAAACACCTTTAGTATTACAACAACTGCTGTAGCAAAAGTTACAAAATTTCTCAAAATCCTCCTGTCACACCAGAAAGCAAGTGATGTTGCGCAGCAGTGTTGAAGTGAGGGGCCGGAATCCCTCATGAGGGGCTGTTGCATTCTCCGTCCCTGTCAGAAGCTCACACTCTGCAGGGCTGGTTTTGTCTTAGTCGCAGCTGACAAACACTGAGAGGGGTCAACAGTCATCAGGGCAGGCAGTGTGTAAATCCAGAGTCTGCTGATGAATAGCACACTTAGTTACAATTTGGACTCCTCCTGATCATAATGTACTAATAAAAATGGGCTGGGATAAATGCCAGTTTAAATAAGAAATTAAGGTTTGTAACTCAGCGATTTCACTTATTCAGTTATGTAATATGACAAATCACTGAACTTTCTAAACTTTTTTTTTTTTTTTTTTTTTTGAAACAGGGTCTAGCTTTGTAGTTCAGGCTGGCCCTGCGCTCACTATGCAGCCCAGGCAAGCCTGGAACTCAGAAATCCTCCTGTCTCTGCCTCCTCAGTGCTGGGATTACAGGCATGAGCCACCACACCTGGCACTGTGGTATGTGGTATTGATTGCTGGTGGGTGTGAGTCACCACGCCCAGCATGGTATGTGGTTACTGGGGATCGAACTCAGGACCTTGTGCTTGTGAGGCAGATACCATAACCACTGAGTTAAATCTTTGGCCTCTAAACATTTTCTTAATTGCTTCATAAAAAAAAAAAAGCACACTGGAAGATAACTCTAAATCCCTTTCAGCCTTTAAAGTCCCTAACACTGAGTACTAAAGGAAGCTATCGTTTTACCTCTGACTCTAAAAGAATAACTCTTTGAAACTATTAGAAAAAAAGACCAGTATTCTTTCAAACAAGTCTAATAAACTGGAACAATTGAAGGAATATGTATCAAATTGTTTTCTTAATTGTTACCTGTTCTGATAAATGTGACCACAGTCTTCAGTGGAATGCTGAACTGGAACTGAATGGTGTGACAGTGCAATTGGCTGCTACTGGCAACACTTGAATGTTTTGTTGTTTTGTTTTTTTGTGTGTGTGTATGTGTGTGTGTGTGTGTGTGTGTGTGTGTGTGTGTGTGTGTGTTTTGAGACAGGGTCTCACTTTGTAGTTCAGGCAAACCTTGAACTCAGTAATCCTCCTGCCTCTGCCACCCGAGTGCTGGGATTATAGGTCTGAGCCACCAAGCCTGGCATTTTGGGGTGTGGTACTGATTGCTGGAGTGTGTGAGTCACCACAACCAATATCATATCATTGTATCTGGTTACAGGGATCAACCAGGGACCTTGCGCTTGCTAGGCAGGCGGTGGAACCACTGAGCTAAATTTTCTGGCCCATACTTGAACGTTTTTACCACTTTAATGTTGCCCTATAGAATTGTGAGTAGGAACTCGGTATTTAATAGAAGTGAACAAAATTCCTAATTCAATTTGAATTAAAATTTTTATTTTTACATTTTAATTTTTAAATTTAAATTTTATTTTATATGAAAATGCATGTGAATTCCATCTGAATTTAATAAATGTTTACTATATACTTTGAAATGATGAAAAAATTTTGCCACTTTAACACCCCAATCACAATAAAACTCTTTAGCTCATTACACCCTTTATACTTTTCATGTTTTATTTAAAGCAGTTGTCTACTGTAGTTTTTACAACTTTGTAATATATGCTCAGGAACATAAAATATTTATTATGTTACATACCAAAACTTTTTATAACTTACCTCTTCACAATTGTCTGCAACAACAGAAGTAAAGCTACTGTGAGGTTTGATAAAAATCTGTGAACGTATTTCTGAAAAATATTTTGTCATAATCTTTTTATTAAATTTTACACTTTTGCATCTTTTGTAATTTTTCATTTTCATTTTAGTCTTTGTTTTAGTCCAATTTCCTTCAGTGTTTTGATCTAAAATGTCGTTCCTTTTTTCTGACATTTAATTTCACATGTTTTCAAACATTTAATTCCATGATTCATTTCCACATAAATTACATAAATTAATTTCAATAAATTAATTCCTTCTAATCTCATTTAATTTCCTTCCCATCTCATTTTAGACGTATTATAAATAGGGAGGGTACTACTTCAAAGTTATTAGTGTCTAAATATTTTACCATTTCCATGTTTAATGTATTCCATGAATTTTTAAAATTGTATTTGACAGCTTAAAATTTATGGACCATGTTGACTATCTCTATTTGTTTCGTTCCATTATATGGCCTGTGTAGTATTATTTTGTAATATTTTATGGACTTTTTGTAAATATTTATATACTTTTTCATTTGAAATTCTCATTTTAACATAACTTCTAGTAAGTTCTGTAAAAAAAACAAAAATTATAGCCAGGCGTGGTGGCTCACATCTGTAATCCCAGCACTCGGGAGGCAGAGACAGGAGAATTGCTGAGTTCGAGGCTTGCCTGGGCTACATAGTGAGCTCAGGGCCAGCCTGAACTACAAAGCGAGACCTGTCTCAAAAAAAAAAAAAAAATGTATGTATGAATCCCAATCTCCCATCACTTTACTAAGTGAATTCTGATTCCTCTTTCTGTTTAGGAAGGAAGTTTGGGTTTGTTTGACTCACTGTTTCCTCTCCACTTCCCTCAGCCTCTGAGCAGGTTTTCTGGTCTGTGAGGAAATAAAATGCGGTTGAAAACTGTCCTTGTCATGGGAAGCTCAGTTTACTCCCTTTTCCTTGTGGCCAGCCCCTCGTGAAAGGTGGTGTGGTGTCAGCTTTCCATTACAGTCACAGACTCAGTTTTTCTCTTCCATTCTGTCCCTCAAGGATTTCCCTTTGATTCTTCCCTACTGGCAACTTCTACAATTATAACATATTATGTACCATTGTGGCTGTTTGTAACAAGAGAGAATTCTCTAGCGAATGTTCAGTTCTCAATTTTACTGCATTAAAATTAACATTTTATGATCTACATCAATGTCAAATATAAATGTGTTTTATCTTCAACAGTTTTGCAATGCAGTTAAGAAAATCTCTTAAGGCTCCTAGGATGACCTCAGACTGCACCTCTGGATATATTTCAGACCTCCTTTACCATTACAGAGACTACCTTCTTTTTTGAATACTTTTACACAATGAGTTCATTCTCAACATCAGTCATTTTTTATTGGTGTTTCCTTACACCTGAAGTGGGCTTTGTCTTCACCTCTCCAAGTTGAAATTTTGCCACAAAGATCTTATGTGACATATCAGTGTCTCGAGGTGGAAAATATTTTGTGGGGCTCAATTCGAAATGAAATCATGTTCAAAAACAAGAGTACAATTCAAAATGCTAAATTTGTTTTAAAAAAACTGTCTTCTGCAGACATTCTCTCACTTTAACATATTTTTATTTGCTATTTAATATGCAAAGCAAGAAAATTAAATTTAAAAAGGAGAGTTTGCATTTATTGGAGCACTTCCTTTCTGTGTGTGAAGGAGGGTAGTGGGTAACAATTCTGAGCTTTTGAGGTCACCTTCTCGCACTCACTTTCAGTCTTGCTCAATCACCACGGACTCTGAATCCATCTGAATTTTGCATTCTTGGTCTTTCATGACCATTGTAGGCGAATAAGTCAAGAAAAAGCAACAATGCACACTCGTGCCATGCTTATCCGCTATGACAAAAAAGTTATTCTTGGAAAGAAAAGATCTCTTACAACAAAAAAAGAGGAATCTCCTTTTTTTTTTTTTTTTAGAAAGTTGTACACTCCATATGACATTGCTTTCCTAGACTTGAGAAAAGAAAGCTAATTCAAATTATGTTCCTGATTTCCACCTGTTTTCCATTCAGTCTCTGTGTTATTTGTCTTTTATGTAGAAGGGATATACAATGTTCAACACCTTAAACATAAAGTAAGAGATATTTAAATTGGCACTTTGTTCCAGAAGATTTAGTTCATGGTGAACTGGCTTCAAAGCAAGACTGTGACGCAAGGGTGTGGTAGAGCAAACATACTTTGAACATGGTTGCTAGAAAGCAGGGTGGGAAAATGGCACCGAAAGAAAGCAGCCACGTACATACTTCACAAAAGTCCTGCAAGTCACACAACCACAGTCAACAATGACTCACTCAAAATATGGGTTTTGCAAATGTCCTGGGCATTTCTTCATTCGGTCTAGTTGATATATCAGTATTAGAGTTCACATTCCCGTAATTTTCCTCAACATCCTCAATCTCTCACTTGCAAGTTTTCGAATTCCTCTTCTATCTGATTAAACTAAATTCTCTTTCTTTGTTTAAAAGAAAACAAAATTTTCTTTAGTTCATTCTGCAGCTCTTTCCTCACTCCTTACTCTACCATTTGCATGGAGTAAACCGAAATGTTAGCCACAGTTCTTCATTAAATGCTATTTCTTTAAATTATAATCTTGCTTTTGTTCCCCACCACCATTTTGAGTTCTCCTACAAAAGATACCCAGAATATCCACATGTCCACATCCCTTGAACATTTTTGGCCTTTGTTTTTCTTGTCTTCACTAGTAGTTGGAGCTTTTGATAAGTTTCTATTGAATTCCTTTTTCTTGTTGACCTATTAAGATACTAAATTTATTGCATTTTCTCCCTTATTAACAACCAACTCTCTTCCTAGTATTGTTTTCTATTTCTTGCAAACTCACATAGGGTATTTCTAGAACTGAATTTAAAGTTTCTGTCTTTTACTTATCTATTCTCTTCTTACAATTCTACCTTCTCTGGTGGTGCTCTAATTTTTTTTTTTGTATATTTAAATTTTACATTTTTCTATCCAAGCCTCAATTTCTCTTCAGGTTTTTGGTTCTGTATTTCCAATGATTTAGATTTTTTTCTTTCAAAACCTCTTCTACATGCACCTATTTCTTCTATATATTTCTAGTTCACATCAACCCACATTAGAGCAATTATCAGTCTCTCTGATGTGTAACTTTGGGCTAATATTTTCTTCTTTTAAAACTTCATGTGCACCATAACCAGATAATTGTTCTTAAATTTTTCTTAAATGATAAAATTCTTAACCTTAAACCCACCACTTTTATATTCTGAGCCATATTGATTTTTATCTCTTCCCTTATCTCCAGACACTCACCTACATCTCTGATAACTTTATATCTCTTCTAAACACAGCTGGTGCTTTATCAAAATTGACATACTAGAACCAGGCATAGTGGCTCACGCCTGTCATCCCAGCACTCGGGAGGCAGAGACGGGAGGATTGCTGAGTCTGAGGCTTGCCTGGGCACCATAGTGAGCTCAGGGCCAGCCTGAACTACAAAGCGAGACCCTGCCTCAAAAAAAAAATGACATACTATATAAATTTATTTGGCAGATTAAACACAAATTAAAGAATTTAAGATGATGATGATACGATGATTGCTTTCAGTTTTCCTTGAAGTGCCTGGAGGTGCACAATGGAAAACTCCTCACCTTTTTCTGAAATGAATTTTTTCTCTTGCTTGTCAAGTTGTTCAGCAATGCCCTTACAGCATTCTTCTTCCTCTCTTTTAAAAATCATACACTTTTTAAGGCTCACTAAAATAAGTTGTGATGCACTTCTGTACAGTCTTTGGCTATCATTCTATATATGACATCGGTATTCAAGGTGAGAATTTATGCAGCATTAAACTTTACCTAAGAAATTCTGAATTCTCTGCCAGAATATAGAAGAAACTAACCTACAAAGTTACTGAGTTCCAAAAGCAAAACAGAGCCAAAATTATTCCCAGCTATTAAAAGGCGGAACAAAAATTTCTCAGGAAGCACAGGAAGACATTCTTTTGAGATCTGCCTACAGAAGCCAGTTACAAAAAAAAAAAACATTTAGAACCAAAAGCTGATATATCTATTATGATATCAGATATAATGATATTTCTATTATAAACAATTATTTTCTACCTGCCATATTGATGATTGTGTGTTAATATGATGGGCTCCATTTCATTAAAAAAAACACACACACACACACACACATCTTTATCCAGTCTCCAGGTGATGGACATCTGGGTTGTTTCCATGATTACGCTCTCCCAAACTAAGCTGTTATGATCAGAGGTGCACATATGTCTTTACAATGTGAATCTTTTAATTCCTTTGGGTATATTCCTAGCAGGGTAATAGCAGGGTCAAATGGGATCTCTTTCTGTGTGAGAATGGTTATGTTTTAAGCCTTTCTCCAGTTGAAATAAGGAAATAAAGTAATAGGTTATTAAGACTTTTGCATCTACAAAATTCAGGTTTGAATGACAAATGTCCTTCATAGAGAGCGATGCTGACACTAAGAGCATAGGCATAGGAAATAGCAACTACACTCATCTGAGAGCAGCGGCAGCTGTTTATGGGGAAATACAAAGAGCAGGTACCTTGCATGCTAGTCAGCCATTTAGAACGGAGATGAAAGTATTGTTCTGAGTAGCTGCTCAGTACACCAATTATAAAAGAAAAAGGAAATGACAGTTTCAGAAATATATACTAAGGATTTCAGTAGTATAACTCAACATGTTTTATAAATGTTAGAGACCTAATGAATTTGATTAAAGCAGTTTAATTAAGGTATAGTCGGCGGTGTTTCAGCTCCCTTCCTGACAAAATAGCCTGGCGAACAGGTATGTCCCCAGTGAACTGTGAATATCAAAGTCGGAGAAAGTTCTTCATTTTAATGAGCTGCATTTTCTGAGCCCAGACCTCTCCCATGGCAGGGTGGCTGCAGGAGGCAGAAATGAAAGTAGTTGTTTTCCTTTGAGACATTCAACTGCTAAATGTTGTGAATGCCAGAAATTAAAATTGTGGTTCTGAGATTCTTTATATCTGTTCTTTCTTGCAGTTGGCCTTGGGCTAGAAACTATTGTTAAAAGAGAATCCTAATGATTAAGAATATGTGTATATATTTAGGAATATGTTGTTCTTTCTCTGAATGTTGAGACATTCAAATATTATAACCATTTCTTTTCTAGAAAGTTATGCTCCTCACTTGAGAGTAACATTATATAAAAGCTCATATTTGAACTAAATACAGTATCCATACTTTAGTTAATGGCTAGATTGGTAACATGAATATTTTTTACAACTTGAAGGAAAAAAATCACATTCATTTCAGTACTTTGACATTCATATTACATGAGGGATTATTATTTTCTGATTGCATGCAACTAAATATGGTAAAAACGCATTTGGTAATATTTTATAGTGTTTTTCACTCTTAAAAATAAAGATACAGTGGTAATCAGAAATTAACTGTACTAATTTTGTCAATTACTTCTAAAATATTATTCATGGCAATAAGGAATATGAAAACTAGACATCTAATCACATGTTACCTGCTAATGTTCAATTTTTGGAACAGTCATCATTGAAATGCAAATACTAGTATAAAACATCACTAAAACTTATTTGGTTGCCAAGAAAAGGAAATGTTAAGTAATTATACTTGATTTCCATAAACATGTCATGAAATTGGAAGAAAAACTGAACCTGATTTCACAAAAGCACATTCCCCGCCAAAATAAGCATAATTACCTGTTAGTTAAGGTTTATCTAGTGCTTCTGGATTTAGTTCATGTAACTGTCCAGATCCAAGATGGCAGTTGCAACCAATGAAGAGAAAAATAACACTGTACAATGATTTCTCATTTCTAACATGTAGAAGTACTGTAGATGACTATAGATTTATTTTTTCAGAATATTTGATGTGAACTGATATTCAGAGAGAAGATTTCTGTGCTTGGAAATCTGGGTGATCTTAATTGTATCCAACTTTACAATAACTTTTACTTTGTACACAGTTATATATAAATCTCTCAGCATACTACTGTGTGCTAAAATTAGTGTATGTCACTGTGAATTTGTATAAAGAAAATTAAAATCTCACTTTAAGTGCATCTTTTCCATTGTTTTACAAAATCAAATGGCTGGACAAGGAGATACAGATTTATACTGCTATATTCTAAGCGAAGCTTCCAGCATTTCAGCCACAGATACAACATTCCATATCACCAGAATGGGCTCTGATTTTATGGAGTCATTACTTACCTTCTACCATTGACAATATCTCCAGGCCCATAGGGTACTACCAGAATTTTAATTAGATATTAATAGGAAACCAGGGAGGTAAGAGCCACCTTCATATGACAAAGGGCCTGCTATATCCCTGTTCTGGAAAAGTCATTGTCATAAATAATCGTCAATTGACTGAACTGTGTACATCTGGAGTACCCATGGCCAGGCTGAATATGTTCCATAAGGTTTAGAGTAGCAGTCACATGATGTGTAGTCCAGTAGTAAAAAGGGCTTGAAATATGAAATTTCAATGTTTTGTTAATGATAGTGCCAAAATACCCATAATTGTTGCAGGTTCCCTTATTTATGGGCAGTGTATGTGTTTCTTGTTTATATGTAGCATATACAGTATGAAACATTTCAATGAGTAATTTAATTGTTCATTAGTACTTCCAGGAAAGAAAGTCCAGAAGTATTATCTCCCAAAGAGCAAACATGTTTAAATTAATTGTTATAATAAATAATATTAGCATATTTTTAGTGCAGTAAACTAAAGTTATTTTTCTTTTCTTGAAAGTAGGGTGCTGAATGATAGTGGTCGAGATCTGTACCCTATTAAGCCTCTATTTCTAGTTTATTTAAGATGTATTTACTAAAATGGTTTTAAATACATTATATTTTGTACACCATTCCAAAACAGATGTTCCCCCCAAGATAGATGTTCAGCACATTTATATAAATGCATAATTGCAACAACTAATGAATGTACAATATTTTTACTGTTAGACATAACAGTCATTGTTCAGATATTAAAAACAACTGCACCTAGTTTTATTTGTTTTTGCCTTTTTGAGACAAGGTCTCACTTTTTTTTTTTTTGAGACAGGATCTCGCTTTGTAGTTCAGGCTGGCCCTGAGCTCACTCTGCAGCCCAGGCAAGCCTTGAACTCAGCAATCTTCCTGCCTCTGCCTCCCGAGTGCTGGGATTACAGGCATGAGCCACCACGCCTGGCAAGGTCTCACTTTTTTAATTCAGGCTGGCCCTGAACTCACCAAGTAGCCTAAACTAGTCTCAAACTCATGGCAATCCTTCTGCCTCTGCCTCCCGAGTGCCGGGATTATAGGTGTGAACCACTACATATGACCTAAAAACAACTTAGCCTAACATTAAACGTTGTATTTTTTATCATTGCCACATTCAAAAATTCAGTATTACTAAATTAATTTCTCAAACATAAGATTAATTGTAAAATATTTGTAAACTCTTATTATTTTTCTTAAGAAAGTGTTGTCATAGTTCTTATTATGTTATTAAAATCTGCTTTTGTTCTCCTTTTTTTATTTTTTTTATTTTTTTGAGACAGGGTCTCGCTTTGTAGTTCAGGCTGGCCCTGAGCTCACTATGTAGCCCAGGCAAGCTTCGAACTCCATAATCCTCCTGCCTCTGCCTCCCGAGTGCTGGGATTACAGGCGTGAGCCACCACGCCCAGCACTGTGATATGTGGTATTGATTACTGGTGGGCGTGAGTCACCATGTCCAGCATTGTATGTGGTTACCGGGATTGAACTCAGGACCTTGTGCTTGTGAGGCAGGCGCTGGAACCACTGAGCTAAATTTCCGGCCCTTGTTCTCCTTTTTAAATAATTATTTTATATTTGTGCAAATTTTCATGTCTTTTGTGCTTTTTACTTTTGCTTCTTTCTGCATTTCTACCTCTTACAG
>PVIC010046108.1:0-14377 GCA_004025085.1 Thryonomys swinderianus
AAAACATCAAGTGCATAAAAGCTCTCCAGTTATGGGAGAAAGATAATGGGGCACATGTAGACCAGAAATAGTCCATGAATCTCTGAGTAGACCTATTCAAAAGTAGCAGGGCCACTTGATTAAGCCCATCCTAGATCATCTGAATTACAGCCAAATGAAGCAGTATATGAGCTAAATAAATAGCCATGATTGTGCTCCACTGAAATTCCATTGTTTTGGAACTCTATTATGGCAACAGGAAGCTACTTCAAATGATAATAAAGATAATAGCCAATATTTATTAAACAAAGATGTGTGGAGAACTACACAATCTCATTTTACCTATTACTCTGAAATGGTCACTGTACCATGCCCACTAAAAATGATAAACTAAATTCAAAGCTCATAATTTTCAAATGGAGAAATGAAGATATGAATTCACACACTCTGACTCCACAAACCATGGTTTTTAAACACCATATTATCTTGAACATATTGGAAACTACTGAAAATATGTTTATATTGCATATTACCTCAAAATAGCATGATACTATTCACTGGTCTTTCCAATAAGCATTCAGTCTGCACTATAATCACTACCTAATCTGAAAAAAATTGAATACATTGTCCTAGAAAGTGCTCTGTATACCTAATACAAAGCATTCTGGAAAAGTGTTGACTGAAGAAAGTGAGGTAGACTTTAGGCTCAAATTTGATATCATATTTCCTGCTCTTTATCATGCTCATATTTAAGTTTGTCTACACACTGACATTAGTGAGTTTACTAAACTAGATCATAACCTATCTATTCAACCAATGACATGAGAAAATACACCAATACTGATTTATTTATCAAGGCAAATTACAAACAGAAAGAAGCTCAAGAATGATCATTTAGGCTGTAGTAAGGAGAACTCATGGGTGGTCTGGTATCTTGCCAGGATTCGCCTCTCACTGCCAGTAAAGTTTGTATCAGGAAGTTCCCAAATGAATCCTTTTGTGGAGATTTCTCTCCCCAAAAAGTGGTGTCTGCGTACTTTCTCTTTAGTAGCCATAACCACTGACTGAAACAGAAGCATTGAGCCTCAACACTAATTTTTTTTACACAATCTCCCAAAGCACAGGCAACAATAATACAGATAGAAACATGAGATGGCCTCAAGCTAAAAATCACCACAGCAAAAGAAATAATCAAATAAAACAAACAAAAAGACAACTTACAAAGTATACATTGGCATATTGTAAAGGGTTAATAGCCAGGAAGAATACATTCAACTGAGAAAGAGAACAAGGGAGGGAGAGGAGGAAAGGGAAAGAAAAGAAATGCAAAAATAAAAAAATATAAAGAAAAAATGGAAAGAATGTTTTGTTTTGTTTTGTTTTGTTTTAATGAGGAAAGAAAGCAGGGTTGAAGGGAAAGGAGGAGAATGGGGGGAAAAGAATCAGCTGTATTATTACAAGTTCCCTATGATGAGTATAACAATTATATCAAAAGTGTACTGATAAAATTATTTTTAAAAAAGAGAGACAGAGATACCTTGGCAGGGGATTTTAGCTCAGTGGTTATGGAACCTGGCTTGCAAGTGCAAGGTCCTGAGTTTGATCCCCAGTACCACATACCACAGTGCTGGGCAAGACACTGTCTAAAAAAAAAAAAAAAAAAAAGAGAGAGAGACCAACATATATATAAGGGATGCAAATATTGCAATTGAATTACAAATAATCATTTTAAAATGGACAAAAAATAGCTATTTCTCACAAAGGGGACATACAGAAAGAAAACAGGTATGTAAAAATATTCAACTTCACTAATCACCAGAGATATATAAATCAAAACTTCAATAGGAATTAGGTGTGAAGGCACTAGTTTCCAATCCCAGTATTCCGGGAGGATGAGCTAGAAGGACTGCCAGTCTGAGCTCAGCCAAGACCACCTAGGGATTTAGCAAAACCTTGATTAGAAAGATAAAAGCTAGCAAAGTAGTTTGCCATAAAGACCTTGTGTTCCATACACCATACAGCAAACAAACAAAACACATAACGAGTTGTTATTTCACATCAGTAATAATGGCTATATTAAAGACAAGTGCTGGAAAGGGTGTGGAGAAAAGGAAATCTGTACACACTGTTGATAGAAATAAAAATTAGTATTTCATTGCTGAAAATAGTATAGACCTTCTTCAAAGACATAAAAATACAATTATTACAGAATCTAGCAATCCCACCCCTGGGTAGACATTCAAAGAAATGAAATAAATGTGTCAAAAGATCTTGTCATTTCTATGTTTATTTAAGCATGATTCACAATAGCTAAGAAGTGGAATTGATATGTGTCCATAAATTGGTGAATAGATATTTGTAATGTGTCGCTCATATATAATAGAATGGGATTTAACCATAAAAAGAAGGAAACTCAGTAGTTTCCCACAACATGGGAGAACATGAAAGACATATGTTTAATGCAGTAAGTCAGGCATAAAAAGACAAATACTTCATGATCTCACTTGTGTGTGGAAAGAAAAATGTTAAGCTCACAGAAGTAAAATAGAATGGTGATAGTCAGAGCTTAGGGTGGTGACTGGGGACAGAGGACTTGGAGAGACACTGTCCAAAGGATAGAATATTAGAGTCAGGAAGAGCCAGTTCAAGAGATCTATTCTATATCACATTAATTAGATTTAATAATATTGTGCTATATTCTAGAAATTTGCCAACAGATTAGATATTAGGTGTATTCACCAAATGAAAAAGAAAAGATAAGTGGACATAGGCATATTAGCTTTCCTAACAATAGCAATCATTTCATTATGAGTATCCATTTCAAAATATCATATTTTGCACCTTGAGATATTGCAATTAAAAAGAACTATGGTTTCCTTATCTTTTAATGCTGTCCTCTGAAACTGCTGGTTCTTCCAGAAAGTATTAAAAATGAGCCATATAGCCATTTTCTTGAGGAAGAAATTCCTAGTCATGTCAACACTAACAGTAAAAGAGCCAAATAATGTTAATTTAGACAATAAAGTGTGATTTTTCAGGACTCATCTTATAAAAAAATGCATCTTTGTATCTTGAAAGTTTTGCATACCATCTGTAGATGTTCCTTAAATACCTGTCAAAAGGATGAAGTTATTTATTTCTGAGGATGACAGAGAAGCAAGGAATCTAAAACACCACAGCCATGCATCCATAAACAACAGAATTTAAATCAGCCCACTTATATATTGATGTTTCTTTTAAAAAAAGAACTATTATTTTCAGTGTCCTGGTTTATTTCAAGAGGCATGCCTTTCCTCCATGAAATAAAGATTTCAAATATCCAACTTATTTTGCATTAAAATGTCTGTTTAATTAAGTAGAAAAAGAATTTTTTAGTGGATCTCTTAATTACTAATCCGTATATTCCATTAATTTAAGCTTTAGAGCATTAAAAAATAAGTGCACAGCCATTAAAATCCCCATCTGTAACAAGTGCCAGTTCAGTCAGATGTTGTACAGATGGGACGAGGGGTGAGACAACGGGAACAAGTGATTGATGATCAACTTATGTTAGTTTAAAGAGCTGTGAAGAATGCAGAGATTGCCTGCAGTGCCCTCTGTCATTTTTCTCTGATCTCTGATTTCTATATATTTCCTCTTACTCCCTCATCTCTCCTAAACATCAGCTTTCTTTTACCAGCTTCTCTTTGCCTCTCCATAATTCAGGTTAGCTCTACAAAAAATAAAAGAAATAATATCACTCATCGTGTGAAATAGTGCAATTTTTCTCAGTTGTCTTTCATCGTTATTCATATTTAAATCATACTTCAATAGTTTAGGGCAACCTCACCTAAGAGTGTTTTATGTGAGGTTTTGTAAGAGTGCCTGACCTTTCTAGGGTACCTAAAGTCATACCCATTTCGTTACAACTGATTCCACTCTCCCTTAAATTTACTCTTTAATACAGCTCTGTAAACACGAAAAGGAAACAAGGAACCAAGGCAGACGATGAACGATTATTTCCACTCCTTAATATAGTTTGAAATCTACAGACACAAACATAGTAAATCTGGAAATGATAGCAATATTGAGGCTGTTTATTAAGTACCTTCTATACAATATTTTAAGAGGCATGTTTAATATGAACTATCTCAGTTAATTCTCATAGCAGTTTTATAAAGTAGTACTAGTTTATCTTGATTTTGTAAGAAAGTAGGACTCAGAAAAAAATAACCTGACACTGCTAATATATAGACAAACTGTAATTTGAACTTTTGAGTTTATCAAATTCCAGAATGGATAAGACCTTGGAAATAGAATATTGTATCTCATCTACTTAAGTATTCTAATAAGAAGGACTAACTCATATCTATAATTTAACACCCATTTATGAAGCAAGTGGTATTTTAGGAGTCAGTAACAATATAATACAAAAAAATGATTAAAGTGGTATAAAAATGCAAATTTTTTTCATGAAAGTTCTAGCAGAAGTTTCAGAGTTTAATATCTTCCTTGTACAATTTCAGGTAATAAGCTAAAATGAACTTGTATACTCTATACTTGCTCTTAATATTTTACAACAAAACATGTCAGTATGTGTTTTTCTCCTATAATCTAAACAAACCAATGAAATATTGGGAGATGCCTGCTCTTATCTTGAGGTAAAATACTTTGATTCTTTACAGTTCTAAGGGCTCTTTTGTATTCTGAGCTTCTCATACTAACTTGAGATTATATCCTTTGCCTTTAGAGATTAAGGAAAATGAAGCACTGGTCAAATAAACTGAAATATCCTGTCAGATGTGAAAGCCTCTTTCTAAAGAATCATGAAAGCCACCTTCATGAAATGCAAGGTGAGGTAACTCCCAACCCAGGCTGGGCCTTATGTGTGTCACACCGAGAC
Source organism: Thryonomys swinderianus (assembly GCA_004025085.1). Classification (NCBI taxonomy): domain Eukaryota; kingdom Metazoa; phylum Chordata; class Mammalia; order Rodentia; family Thryonomyidae; genus Thryonomys; species Thryonomys swinderianus. Next base: position 4,862 of record PVIC010046108.1, read on the forward strand.
AACCTCTCTTCAAGTATCATTGGTATCTGGGTCATAAACCTGTCAGGAAAAAGAAAAAGCAAGAGGCCAGAAAAGACCACCTTGGTGGTAGTGGTCCACCTCTAACACCCATACATTTTACTAAGCCCTTAGTAAAATAATCACACTCACCATTTAATCCTTTGCTACCTTGGAAGTGGCAGATCATGCCAAAAGTTTATAAGGAATTATGTACATTTTGAACACCTATGTCAAATGAAAACCCTTCCCCACAAGCTGTTTTATAAGATTTTTCTCCCTCCCTATACTACATGATGAGTGTTGGCATCATAGTGTGACAATGAGATTGTAGTTTGCCTTTTGCTATGATTTTATGACTATACCATTGAAGAGAGGCAACCAACAGCTGGTACTAATTTAAAATATTATATTATTTAATTTATTATTGTTTCTACAACATTCTCCTTTTTAAACTTGGCAAATATTACAAATTGAGAGTGCTGTGGTAGTGTACTTTGGTCCATGACAGACACTGTGAAAAAGGAGAAACCTCAAGAGTCCCTGGTAATAAATGGCAAGTAATGAAACAACAGTATCATGAGCAGAAAGTTGCAGGGAATTAGTCCTATAACGAAGGCAGCAGGAAAAATTGTCATGCACTCTTCTCTGTAGTAACATAACTGTGCTGTTTCCAATATACACACTAGAGGCTTATTACATAAGATAAATTATAAATAAATTAGTGATAATAATAAATGAATAGCTATTGTATCTACAGCTGGGGAATTTATGCTTTGGGGATAAGTTAGACACCTATCAAACACAGATGCAAGTGGAGAGCTGTGATCAGACAGAAATCATGGTTAGAAGAAAATAGCAAACAAGAACAGAGGCACAATCAGGCAGTTAAGATCTAGCCAAAGGTTATATATAATTCTATAAGTGAGATTTGAAGGGAGAATAAGAGTTAACTAGAGGCGTGCGTGTGTGTGTCTGTGTGTGTGTGCATGTATGTGTGTGTGCAAGTGCACACTTAGAGAAAATAAAAAGGTTCTGTGTTAGTGGTAGAAAGAAATATGCAAAGTATTGACAAAAAAGAATATATGCATGGCTGGTGCACAAAGCACTAGAGGAGAGGAGGCGCCCCTGATATTAAGGGACTGGTAAGTTGGGATTGCCTTCCAGCTCCAGGAAACTTTTTTACTTAATCCTAAGAAAAATGGAAATCCACTCATGTGAGCTAAGAAGGAAGGAGGGAGATAGCACCCCTGCTATGATCCAGCTATGTCTGGCCAACATTTCTGCCCCCAACATAGAAGCTCAACAGAGCAGGGATGGATATAACACTTAGGAGGTGATTTCAGAACCAGATGGATGAGATAACTACCTCAGATTCCAGTGGTGGCCAAGGTGGACAGGGCAGAGGTGAACAAATTATTTCTTACCTGGCCCAATACACAGACTATGGGAGGTCAAGAAGGAAAAATAGGGGCAAAGTTGGCATAGGTTTCTGGGTTTTATTACTGAGAGTACAACAGTTTCATTGAGAGGGTGTTCGAAGGGCTGGATAGTATTTGATTGTGAAGGCAGAGTTTGACGTGCCTTGAAGACTTTGGGAAAAATGTCACTTTTATAGAGCAGGATCTGGGAAGTCAACATGCATTTGGAAATTATTTGTATACAAATAAGAATTAGGAGAAATCATCTGTGGTTTGTATTCTAGCTAATCATTAATAATCAGTTTTTCCCAAACTACATGATAGACAACTTAAAAACTAAATTTATCATTCGAATATTGTTAGCTTAACATGTTTTAAAGAAAAAGCTAACTCTCTTCTTTGAGTCATTCTGATCATCATTAGATGGAGCAGATAGGTCTCTGCAGCAAGGCAGGCGTGAGTTGAGAGAATCTGGGTTCCAAGTTCTGGAGCCCAAAGAGGCTAAGAAGGACTGTAATGTAGGGGAAGCTGGTAGTAATAAAAGCCCTGTGTGGAATGTGAGAGCCCAGCCTGGTGAAGGGGAAGATCATGCATGGTGCAGCCCTGGCAAGGAATGTCAGACCCTTATGGGCAAGAAATGAATGTCTGCTTATGTAGAGTAGAGTGGTCTCTGCAGGGTATAACCCATAATTAAAATAAGGATGACTAATTCCGGAGTTAGAGCAAAATGTGTGTAAAGCAGGTTTAAAGCATATCTTGTCAGAATACTCTTAGGATGATGACGCATGTCAAAATGACATCTTTAGGGACTTCTGCCTGTACAGATTTGGGACATTTTGATCATGAGCAAAATAAATATACTAATGGACTACAATCTAGTGAATAAAAGAGAAGTCTGTTGGTACACACTTTTAGAAAAATAAATTAATAATAAAATAGATGCCAAATGAGCAATAAACCCTTTACAATCTCAAGCATCTCCTCAAAAAGTAATAATTACCAAGTGAAGAACAGCCTGCAAATGTCACCTTAGCATCCAAGCAACATTAACAAACTAATAATGAGACAAATTATGTATACTGTAATCAGATGCAAAGGGGAGAACAGGACATTACCACTGCAATATTCTTGGCGAAGATGCAAAACTTGAATTAAATCATGAGGAACCAAATCCCAAACTGAAAGTCATTCTACAAAACAGCCTAAAACCTTCAAGTGTCAGTGTCATGAAGATCCAGGAAAGATGAGAAAATGGTTTGAGATTGAAGGACGTGAAAGAGACATGAAAACCAAAAGCAACATGTGCAACTGAACATGCTATACAAGAAGTTACTGGCACAAATGTCGGACATTGAATGGGGTATGAGTATCAAATGATAGTGACATGTCATTGTTATTAACAGATTTTCCCATTCTACTGGAGTTATGCAAGAGAACATCTTTCTAGGAAATGTTCCCTGAGCTGCAGGCTGACACAGAATCAAACCTGCAGCTGACTTTTACATGGTGCAGGAAAATATAATTTGTCTAATATCCAACTTTTCTATAAATTTGAGGTTTTGTTTATTGAAGAACACTAAGTCTCCTTGAATCTATACAAATGCAGTCTTTGTAAAAGGTAGATTTATCTGAAATACAAAACAGAAAACACAATAAAATATGATCTATTTAAGATTTTAAAATACTATGTTTCCAGACATTTACAATTCAGCCTTTCAATCAATGTGCTATAAAATGGATTTTAAGCTTATAAACTTTGATATGGGAAGATGGTCACAGGTAACAGCCCTAAAGATACAGATAATTAACACAAAGGAAATAAAATGATACTCTTTCACTATACCCTTATGATCTTCAAAGAGTTACTATCACTAGCATTTCATTTAGATAAATCTAGCTATTAATATTGGAAATCAGTATAACTCATTCATAGCTTCCTGACTAACACTATCTTTTTTTATTGTGCCCCCCCAAAAGAGGGAAAAAAAGCCTAAGTAAAATAGGTTATCCTCTTCTTAAAAGGAACAGATAATCCAGAATGTAAATAAAGCACTTATAAATTTCACATGCTTTCAAGTCAAAACAAACCACCGAATGAATCATTGGGCTTTAGTAACTTGAAAGACCTTGATCATCAACATAATCTCTTAAAAATGTGATATGCCATTTATTTATTTATTCATTTATTTATTATCCAGTCTTATTGTTAAATATCTGATTGCCTAAAATGATATGAAACAATGTGAAATGCTTCTTTCCTCTAGCCTATATTTATTATGTGATTTTTATCATTACCCTAAGTAAATAATAAATTTAGCACTGTTAGGATCCTGTAGCTTAAAGAGGTAATAATTTTTTCTGTTGAAGTTTAATGTACCATCAAAAAAGAACTCAAATGCTGGAATGAAGTGGTGAAGTGGCTGACTACCTCCTAGAGCTATTAAAGTAATTTTTACACCATAATTTCAACACTTCATTTCATTTCTGAAAAGCCATGTGTAGTGGAAAGAAAAGGAGAGGAGGAACTGATAAAAGTTTTAAAGAAAAAAGGCAGGGATATAATTAATACATAATTATTAATTATTATTGTCTTATTATTATAACTATAAATAAATGTGTCTGTGACATTTTATTTTACAGATTGCACTAAAATAACTAGGTATGACATATGATCAAAATGTATACTGAATGCCAAAATTTAAAAATTTTTAGTATGTAAAAGACACACTGCTGTTACCATCCCACAGAAAACTCCTGTCATTCTTTGAACACACTTATCCCATTATTCTTGACATGTTCCAAAGCATTTCTGAAGCCCTCCCTTCATGAGTGACTTCAGTTGCTCTGTCCTTTCTGCATTAATGTTCTAAATCAGTTCAAAACCTTTATCTCTCATGCTTATTTTGACTTAGGGAAAGAGGCAGGAACTGCATGGTGCCATATCTGGGAAGAAGGTGGAAGATAACACACTGTAATGTTTTTATGAGCCTGCTTTTCCATTGGATCACGTGGAGCAGCAGCATTCACCACATTTTGTATCACACCTAGTAAAGACTATTGAAGGAAGATATCTAGAAATGCTTTGAAAAATGGCAAGGACAATGGGATGTGTTCAATGACAGGAGAAGTTCTTTACGGGGAATTAATGGAAATATATATTTTACTGTAATAAATCATTCTTTGTCTACAGTTTTCTTTCTGAAATTAAATAATAATAAATATTATTTGAAGTACAGATAGAAAGGTAATGTCTAAATGCTGCTATCACCATAAGTTCATATTATAACTAATGATATCATCAATAGTCCTTTGCCTCTGGTAAGAGCCACAAAATTAATATGTTTTCATATTCCTTCCTCCCACCATCATCACCACCACAATTATTTTGGATGCACATTTGACCACATAAACAAATCCACATTTTTTTCCACACAACATCCCATTTTCTTTAGGTTTTTTCTTGAGAGGGACCATGAAAGAAGGGACAGTACTAAATAAGAAACATTGCTTCCCTCTTCTCTATTTTCCTGATACCACCATCTGAGAGATACAGTAGCTTGGTAATCCCTCTCAAATAACCCCTGGAATTTCACACACTTCAATTGACTTTAAATTTCACAAATGATAAAATCTTGGCTCTGGTTAAGACCCTGACAACCATTTAATCCACTAAATTCCCTAAGGTTGCTGCTGTTACCTCCACCATTAAACATCTCCTGCTGCCTTATGCTCCAACTTGGTATGGGTACATTAAGAGCCCTTAACATATAAAGGATAAAATAGTAAAATAAAGTGCAAACTGTTGGGCTTTAAGAGAGAAGTTTTGTCCCTTCAGCTCACCTCTCTCCCCTGCTCCTCTCTCACATGCACTTTTGTGTTACTTCCTTGTTTGGTTTTCCAGAAACATCTGGAATGTACTTCAAATTCTAAGCAGCTCACTCTCTCTGGGTTCCTGTTCTAAGGGCAATAAAGATAGAAGGAACTGGATGACTGGGCACAGCAAATAGTGGGGAACAGCCAGTTATGATTTATTAGAAAGAATTAAAAGTAAAGCTCCTGCTGTCAGGGGGGTCCCCACAAGACGGACACCGCAGATGTTTAAGAGAGACTTCTGTACAGTGTTTGGTATGAAAATAGCAAAGGGAAATGTGCAATCCCTGCTGCCAGCTACTGCCAGGCTTTTGCTGTTCAGAAAGCAAGCTGTATTATTTTTCCAAGGCTTTTTAGTTTTTACAGGCTTGTCCTTTGTCTGCACCACAATTTGTAGCTTTAAAGCTATTAAGAGAGGAAACAAACTGGACCAAGAGCATGCAAGGTCCAAATAATAGTGTCACAAGAAGTGTTAACGATGGCCCTGCACTTAGTCTGTTTGTAAATGATGAGGGTAGAGTATGACTGAAACCCTATAGTTTTGGAGGAGTGCATGAGTGTGTGAGGGAGACATTTATCCAGACTTCTGTGGGGGTCAGAACACTGAGATATGTAAGCAGAGGCCCTGTAATGGGCCGACAGAAAATTTGAAACTATTAAGCTGAACTGTGAGCTGTATAGCAAGGTACTGAACCCTAGTTACTGGCTTTAAAAAGACTAAATGAGAAAAAGTGAGAACTAAGTCACATTATACGCTGGTACAAATTCTCAATGTTTTTCTTTCTTCACTTTATACCACAAACCCCATTACCCTTTGAATATTTACTATTTCACAAAATCAATCATGCATTCCAGAACACATTTATAACTTCAGTTTCTCATATCAGAGAAAATATACAATAATTACACCTCTGTGACCCATTTATTTCACTTATGAGTATGTCCTGAAAAAAAAATGATGGTTAAAAGAAGGAAATAATGCTTGTGTTTATAGGGGTGGGGGAAGGTAGGGTGGGTAGTGGAGGGGTAAAATATTAATTAATTAGTCATGTCATATACTGGTACAAATTCTCAATGTGAAGTGTAATTGTGATGTGTATGTATAATATACCAATAAAATGTACCAATAAAAAATATTGAAGAAAATCTCACTGTTCAGTGCGATCATGATGTTCACCTGTATCACAATTATTTTTTAAAAAAAGGCTTCTTAAAAAAATTTAAAGATTGTACCTGACCATAAGGGTGATGGATGCCTTTTTCTAAGGTCATGGGATACTAGCGTAGGGACTGCATAGTGAGCCTCCACAGTCACAAGAGGCACAACGAGCAATGCTTTTTCACTAATGATAGGCTAGACTGGATGAGAAGGTAATAGGTAAAACTAAGAGTGGGATAGAAGTATTTTAGTCCCCGTAGAATTGGTACAGCATGGGGTGGAGATTTAGCTCAGTGGTTCCAGCACCTGCCTCACAAAAGCAAGGCCCTGAGTTCAATCCCTGGTAACCAGATACAATGCTGGACATGGTGACTCACACCCACCAGCCATCAATACCACATACCACAGCGCCAGATGTAGTGGCTCACACCTGTAATCCCAGCACTCAGGAGGCAGAGGCAGGAGGACCGCTGAGTCCGAGGCTTGTCCAGGCTACATAGTGAGCTCAGGGCCAGACTGAGCTACAAAGAAAGACCCTGTCTCAAAAAAAAAAAAAAAAAAAAAAGAAAAAAAAAAAGATTTGGTACAGCAGATTAGGTGGGGGAATAGAAGCAGCAAAGACAAAAAGCAAAGATGAGATTTGGATAGATGAAAATTGGAAGATATTTTGGGGCCATAGTTTGTGTACAAGAAATATAAACATATCTACTGGTGAGGTAAAATTAGAGGTTATGGGGTATTTAACCAGAGAGAACATCAAAGGTAAACTGCACAAGGTAGGAATAAGAAAGAAACCCTGAAATCAGCTTTAAAGTTTTGGGATCTAGTTTTAGAATAAATCTGATTTTTAACTAAAGAGAACAAATTGAAATGCTCCTCTGGCTCAGCAGTGAAAATTACTCCACACTTACCCCCAGGCTGTCGACAAGTTTCATAAAACCAAAGAAAGATTGGAATAAGAATTCCTAAGAGGATATCTAACCAGAACAGAGGTGGATCAGGTCTCTATCAACATTAGTCATCTTTTGAAGAGAGAAGTTGCTGTTTTGTTGGTGTTCACAAGACCTTCCTCTCCTGTTGGCCTGGACCTCTGTGAGGTCCTGCAGTGCCCCAGAAAGTAAGACCTGGCATCACTTCGGGATCTAGTAAGGAATTAGTGGTGGGAAGGCCTTGCATCCAAGTATCTCAAGGGGCTGAGGCCTGAAAGCTGAGGGAGTTTCTGAGCCTAGCCATGGCAAGCAGTAAGAAGGCAATCTAGAGAAGCTTGATTTCCTGGATTAATTGGGGGATGTGAGGAAATCGGCTGTGATGTGAGGAAATTTTATTTCTTCCACATGACACTGTGAGTACAAAGGGACTAGAAGGTATACTTTGAATCTCTGTATGTGTTAGCCTTCTTCCTTTCCTCTGCTTCCAGAGACCAGATGAGAACAACTAGTTTGGCTTAGCTGAGCACTTGTTCCCAGAAAAAGGGATGAGCTTGCTGCAATTTTTGTTGGGGAAACCATTTTGTATTCTGCACTTGGAACACCTTGTTCTGTGAAGGAGTTTCCATCTGTGAAGAGGGTCTGGTCTGGATTCTCTAATGAGTGGTCTCTTAAATCTTCTCTTGCCTCATGTTTTCAACATTACCTGGCTACTTTCATGGGTTAATTCCTCTTGCTCCTCTGGAAGAAAGATAGCAGAATTTAGGGGAAGACAGGTTCTTAATCAAATGCCAGCGCTCTTCAGCAGTATGGCCTGATAACTCAGACTCAGTGACCTGAGATCCAGAAATACCTTTTAGTTGTTACCTGAGAGATAATGAAGAGAATTCAGGATCAGGTCATTACCTAAACTAAGCTTAGTGGCATCTAGCATTAACAGGACAATGGCAGCCAGCCAGCCTTTGAGTACCACATCCAATTCTTTGATAGTTGGGTGACAGGCAGTTGGAACACTCCTCTGGCTTAGATCCATTTTCCTGAGGCTACCCAAATTTTTTTTTTTTACATTCTATGGTGCCTTGAGAAGAGCTTTTTAAAAATATTTCAGTGGGCTTTCTTTCCTCTGGTTCCCACATCATGATGTGGGCTTTTTGTCCTTATATATCTTCAGTCATTTGAAAAAGTGGTCAAAGTATATCCTCACAGCTCTGGATCCATGGCCTACAGAAGTCAGTGATCCCAGGAAACCTCTTAGCTGTGTTAAGGTTTGAGGAGGGGGGAGGATAAATGAACCAATTCAATTTTTACTCAAAGCCCAAGAACCCTCAGCCACAGTAAGGTCCGTATACTGTGCAGAAGACCAGCATAATTGAGTCTTACTTTTGAAGACTTTGTATTCCTTTTTTCCTAGAAAATCGAAGAGGAGCTGGGTTGCCTTTCAGGAATTTGCTTTAGTTATGGCACATTCGAGGAAATCATCTGCATACTGCAAAACTTTAATCTCCGAGTATAAGAAGTCAAACAGAACACGTCACGAGCCCTGTCCAAAGAGTTGAGTGCTGGAATTTCTCTGGGAGGAGAATCCAAGTAAGTTGTTTGATCTGAGGGGTCCTCAAAAGCAAACAGAAACTGGGATTTTAGGTTCAGGACACTGTAAAAGAATGGAGAAATAGATAACTCAGCTACAGCTTAGGGAAAATGTGAAAAACCAAATGACTACATTTCCCCATACACCCCTGTGGTTCTGTTAGCAGGAGAGAAGGAGCAGACATTGGAGTGAAGGAACATGAATACAATGCCAGTGTTCAGTAGGAAGGTTACCATTTGATCCTGTGTCGTTAGCATTACCCGGGCCTCCTGGAGCATGATGGTCTGGGTCCCAGGAGCCACAGGGAGGGTCCCAGGCACCTTCAGCCCTATTGGACCACTGTATCAGGCCAGTTTGCTCTGAAATAAAATAGCTTTTTCAGGCCAGCTTGTGCTTCATGCCTACAATTCAGCACTCTGGAGGCTGAAGCAGGAGGATTGCCATGAAGTTGAGGCCAGCCTGTGATATACAGCAAGACCTTGTCTTAGAGGAGGAGAGAAGGAGAGGGAGAGGGAGAGGAAGAAGGAAGAGGGAAAAGGGAAGAGGGGAGGGGGG
>PVIC010046109.1:0-14364 GCA_004025085.1 Thryonomys swinderianus
CTGGTATGAAAACCTGTAGATGTAAATGAGTTGTAGAATGTATGATAGATTTTGTGAAATAGGAACTATTCAAAAAGAATGTGGTAGGGGAAAGTAATGAGGGGAAAGAATAGATATGATTTGAAAAGAAAAAGAAAGCACATTTATATAGGGGTGGGGGGTTGTGGGGTGGGTAGGGATATGGTAGAAATGAGAATTAACTCATGTCATATACTGGTACAAATTCCCCAATGTTGAGTGTGATTGTGAACCCTAACTCATTCACATTTTTAAAAATACTGAAGTTATAAACTTAGTAATGTACCAATAAAGAATTCAGTTAAAATCATAATATATGAAAATATAAATGAAATCAGCAAAAAATTAAAAAGTTTTAATTAAATTAACTTTAGATTAATTTAACTTTAGATAGTGTTATAAAGATCAGGCTTGAATATATTTCAAATTATAAGGTTTTTTCTTTTTTTGAGAGACAGGGTCTCGCTTTGTAGTTCAGGCTGGCCCTGAGCTCACTCTGTAGCCCAGGCAAGCCTGGAACTCAGCAATCCTCCTGTCTCTGCCTCCCGAATGCTGGGATTACAGGCGTCAGCCACCACGCCCGGAAAAATATAAGGGTTTTAATTAAATAAAACATGTTTATTTCCTTAAAATTCTCAAATACATGAGTAGAGATTTCAGTTTTACCTAACTCATTCACATTTTTAAAAATACTGAAGTTATAAACTTAATCCAAAGGTGTTTAAGAAATATGAATCATATTTGTAGAATGGAATCTAAGGGAACCTATGATCTCAGCCAAATGAGACAAGTGTTTTTTTAGCACACACAAGTATGACTAATTAAATATTCACAGTAATGACTATGTAAAATATATACCTGCCATTCAGTGTTTGCATTTCCAGAACCAATGATGATATTAATATATGAACACACATGCCAAATTCTTAACAAAAGAAAAATATACATACTTGTGTTCTAAATTCTGTCATCAGTTTACCTACAATTACTGTGAAATTACCATAGAGAAATCCCATCACTTTCAGAAAATAGAAATATTTTTCCTACTTATTTGTCCTATGTTTTTAAAGCAGTCTTAATATGATTTTATTGGTATATTCATATTGTCAGTAACCAGTGTCTTCCATAATTCAATATTAAACCAAATTATATAACATGAGTTGCTCTGCTCTTGTAGTCCTTTCTATTCTTGCATTATGATAATTATGTGAGTTGTGATTGAAAAGTAACATGCATTTATTGTTTTAGAAATGATTATAGTAAAAGACATGCTGCCATCAATCCTTCTCAAAGTTTTCCACTTTGCTTCTAACACATTTATCACATAGTCATTTGCCACTTCCTGGGAGTCATTTTTTTGAGTGTCTTTAATTGCACTGTTACGATAACCTTGATTTCCTGAATAGACTGAAAATATTTCATTTTCTGGTTATTTTGACTTCAGAAAAGAGTTGAAAGTCAAATGGACCCAGGGTTGGTGAATGAAGTGGATGTAGACACTCCCATCACCATGTTTTTCTGAGCCTGCCTTTCTGTAGGATGACCCTTGGTAGCAGTACTCACTTTGTTTCTGATAACAGCACAGCATACACAAAAGATGACGTCCAGAACTTCTTCAGAAAGTACAACGAGATAAATGGATGCAAAGGTAAGATGAATATCTTCAGTGGGATTAATTGCACTGTATGTTTGATTTAATGATTTTTTAACATCCATGCATTATTCTATTACTCTTATATAAGTTCACAAGTATCAAAAGTTTAAAGAGTTAGGAAAACAGTTTTGAAATAGTTTTTTCCTCAAGAATGGAAAAAGCCTGTAATTCCCTAGCTCAATTTAAAATATTTCTTCTTTCCTGTGTTATTTCAGCATGTACTATTTTAAAAATAACACACATATTTCATAAAACAGTTTAAAATATAGTTATTAGAGAAATACACATAGAAGCACCATTCAAGTAAAAAATATTCATCTCATTCATATTTGCACTCTTTCCTGGAATTAGTCTGATATTTTAGTAATAATTTCCTTTTGGTCATTAATATTTTGTCACTCGTGATTTATCATTAACTAATATTTCATTTATATGATAATAAAATACAATGTATGTGTTGGTTTGTATCCTGTTTTACTCAATATTCTATTGCTAAAATTCATGAGGCAGTATGTACCTAGACAGTTGATTCATTTTCATTGATGAATATATTTCATTTTCACTGTCTTTTTCAATGTATTTATCCATTCTACTCTCACTCTTTTTAATATCTCCCTGTTTTGGAGTGATTAAATAGAATGTTTTGAATATTCTCTGCATGAGTATTGAGTACATGTAAGCACTTAGGTTCCCTAATGCTGCACTAATGTAACCATTTCCATTGATTAAAATGTTCTATCTTTAATGTGCAATACAACAGCCAGTAGCTGCTTGTGATAACTGAACATTTTAAATGTGGACAGTAAAATAGGAACAAATTTTAAATTTTATTTTGCTTCATTAAGTATTTTTATTTAATTTGGAAAAAATTCTAGTATTTCACAGTATCTATTATACACGTGGCCCTTATTTACATTTTCAGTTTCTTACACTAGAAAAACAGTGTGATATTTATACATGTGTGTCTGAGTTAGCTCATCAAAGAGTATAGTCTCCAGGTGCATCCATTTACCTAGAAGTGTCTCCTGTTTACCATCTTTATGGCTGGGTAGTATTAAAATTATATTTGCATTCAAATAGCTGCAAATGACTCTTGCCTAGGATTGGAGAACACACTTTAATGTGACCCTTATTTTAGCATTAAGGCCACTAATTGCACTAAGAGATTATAGAATAAAAATCAAAATAAAAATTTAGGACTTTTTAAACCCTTACCTCAAGTTACATTCAGATAAACAAAGGATATGTCAGTCTTAAAAATAGGCATGTTTAGGTCTGGAGATGGAGCTCAGTGGTTCTGGAGCCTGCCTCACAAACTCAAGCTCCTGAGTTCAATCCCCAATACAAAAACAAAAGAAAACAAATAAACAAAAATAATAAATAGACATAGTGGCCCACAACTGATAATCCCAATCCTCTGGGAGGCTGGACAAGAGAATCCCAAAATCAAGTCTAGGCTTTAGAAGTCAGTGATTTAGATAGACCCATTCGGATTGTAAGATATTTCTTGGTCTAAGCCAAGCATATTATAAATTATTGGGCCAAGTTGATTTTGATTAAGTATAGCTACCAAGGTTTTGGGATCAAATAAATTAAGTTGAACTGGAAGCAGCTCTGTGAATTTATTTGGTTAGACAATTGAAATTTATAGTTGTGCAGCTTATATTAAAAGATGTTAAGATAATCACTTTCTTGTGGCATATTTTAAAGAAGGAAATACAAAGGTTTATGGAACTAAAGATGTCGCAGCAGTCTTGTTTTCATCCTGCATATCTACTCAGACCATTGAGAAATCCCAAAGGTATTTTCTTCACTGAGATTTTATATATCTTCAGATATATGCATACCAGCTTCATGTACATTTTCTATGGCCATTCTCTTCTGGAAGTCCCTGCAAAGTGTGGGAGATTTCACTGCTGAATTAATTTCCCAATTTCTGTGGTGTTGACAGTAATTCAGAGATATAAATGCCTGGAGATGATATTTAATTTTCAGATAAAAAGTAGAAGCACTTACCAAAATGGACAGCAGAAATAAAATACTAAATATAACATTTTGATCTATGGAATTTTTGGTAGTAGCTTGTTATACAAAGAAATTTAATAGATAGGCAGTCTACGAAAACAGCACTTCATTTTTATAAGAGAAAAAAATACTCAGATCTTCCAGCCAGAAATTGGTCTTGAGTTGCAAAGATGGACTCACTCAGTTTCTAGACTTAAGCCAGTTCATAAAGATGAAGAAGGACAGAGGCCAGGTTTTCTTGAGGGGGAGCCTTGCCTGGTTCTGACTCTTCCTTGAAACCTTTCCAATTTGGTCCAAAGTCATTTACAGAGGCCATTGCACATTAGAAAACAGAAATACCCAGATTTTTCAGGATTACTAGACATTGATATAAATTGGTAATAATTTCTAGGAACTAGAAATGTAACTCCAGTCCATTATTTAATATGCTGGTAGGTGATAAAAGTAGAATCAGTCTAAGTCATTCCCCCATAGGGCCAGTAGAGCAAAATCTCAACTTGTGTTTATTTGTTCCAGTTCCTGAATGTGCATTTGTCTCTCTGAACTATGGCTGACTCTGGACATAAAAAGAGCTAAATGGATGCCTCCTGTCTTCTTTTTCCCACCAGAAAATAAACCAAATGCACTTTTGATTCCCAGAGAAAACTGCTGAGATGAGACGTACCATCAAAGACTTGAAAAATGTATGCTCAATTTAACTCACTTGTTTGGCCTGTGCATATCTTGGAGACTGACTGTGAATTATTGTAAACTTAATCAGATGGTGATTTAATTACAGCTGCTGTTACAGCTGTGGTATCTTTACTGGAACAAATCAACACAGCCCTGGCAAGGGTACATAATTATTGATTTGGCAAATGTTTTTATCTCTATACCAATTTGCAAGGAGCAGCAGCGGCAGTTCATTTTCACTGCATTGTTTCAGGGTTGTGTTAATGCTCCTGCTTTCTGCCATGAAGAGATTGATAGAGATGTTCATAATGGTATGTTTCTGAATATCAAAGTAGTCTACTATATATTACTAACATTATGCTGTCTATACCTCATCAATAGAAATAAGCAAAATACTTTTTTTTGTGAACTATCTGGACATTTGATGTATGGATCTCAAACTAGAAGCTAATAAGATAATTATTCTACTGGTGATGTGATCCTTCCAGGTTGTCAGGAAAAAAGTGGAATTCCTGTTACAAGATGAGGAAATCTAGGCTACATCTGAATTCTTCAGAGTTCTCTGTTATATTATTGTACAATGAATAATGTTAATTGTAGAAGCATAGACAATATTTTTGAGACAGGGTCTCACTTTGTTGTTCAGGTTGGCCCTGAGCTCACTATGTAGCCCAGGCAAACCTCAAACTCAGCAATCCTTTTACCTCTGCCTCCTGAGTGCTAAGATGACAGGCGTGAGCCACCATGCCCAGCTATAGACAAAAATTTGACGGAACATATGAGAATTCATATCTTTTAGAAATGAAGTTGTGGGTCCTCTTGTCAGATAAAGAATCTAGGTTAATTATGGTACATATCAAGGACAATAATAATATGGAATTCCATAGAAGAAAGTTATAAATATCATTCTGACTTATGATAAGGTACAAAAATAACAAAATTATCAGATATCCTTTCTGATTGTTAGCTATATATATATATATATACACACACATATATATACATATATATACACACATATATATACATATATATACATACATACATATATATATATACATTTCCTTTTTTTACTATCAAGTTTTTCTCTCCCTTTTTTACTTTCCCCTGCCTACACATTCTCTTTTCTTTTTGTATATTTTCTTGCTATTTCACACTACCTATCATACATTTTGGCATTCATTTACACTTGTGGTTTTGCATCCTAGAAAAAAGGTATGGTACTTGTACATCCGAGTCTTGTTTATTTTACTTATGAGTATGTCCTCGAAATACATCCACTTGAGTATAATTGACTCAAATTTATCTTTCTTTATGGTTAATATTCCATTTTATAGAAAAAAACCCACGTCTTCTCTATCCAGTCCCCCACTGATGGGCATTTGGTATATTTCTAAGATTTACCAATTACAAACTAAGCTGCTATAAACATGGGTATATGTATATCGCTGTGGTATAATTCTTTAAACTCTTTTGTGTATATACCTATCAGGGGAATAGCCAGGTCAAGTGGGACCTTGAGTCCTAGTTTCTTAAGGAATCTCCATACTGATCTCCACAGTTGTTGGACCAGTCTACATTCCCATGAACAGTGGAAAACATTCCTTTGCCCCAGCAGACTATTAGCATTTATTGTTGATTAATTTTCATATAGAAGCCATTCTTTATGGAGTGAGATAGAACTTCAGTGTTGTTTTCTTCTGCATCTGTTGAATGACCAGTGATGTTGAACATTTTTTTTCATACGTTTCTTTGCTACTTTTATTTCTTCATCTGAAAAATGTCTGTTCACTTCAGATCCCCATTTTTAAATTGAGTCTTTAAATTTGGGGACCTGACTTTTTAAAGTCTTCTGTATACTCTAGATAGTAGTTCTTTGTCTGAGAAACAGCTGGTAAAAAATATTTCCCATATTGTAGGTTGTCTTTTTGCTCTGTGGGTGGTTTCTCTTGCTGTGGAGAAGCTTTTGATGAGATCTCAGTTGTTGATTCTTTCTGTGAGTTCTTGTGCTGCTGAGATTTTGTGCATAAAGTTATTCCCTATGCCAATGTCTCCAAGAGTTCTACCTAACATATTTTCCACCAGGTTTAGGGTTTCTCTGTTAATATTTAGGTCTCTAGTGCACATTGATTTTAGTTTTGTGTGATGAAAGTGGAAGATCTAGCTTTAAACTTTGGCAAGTTGAAACCCAGTTTTTCTAGCACCATTTGTAAAAGAAGCTGTCTTTCTTCCACTGAGGGTTTTTGGCTCCTTTGTCAAAGATGAGATGAGTTAGTATATCTGGGCTTGTTTCTGGATTTTCTAGTCTGTTCCACTCATCCTTGGGTCTGTTTTATTGCCAGTACTATGCTGTTTTTATCACAGTAGCTTTGTGGTGTTTTTCTTTAAAATCTACACCAATTTATATATGTGACATTGATAGAAGAATTAAATAGCAAATATCTAGGTATGATAGACAGGGAAGTCAGTTAAATTTACTTGTAGTGAAAGTAATACAGAAAAGCTTAAGTAATGAGTGAAATTTATAGGAAACGTAGATTGAAATATATTTTTCTTCTGCCTTAAAACATGGAGTTCCTATAAGATTCTATGGAAGAAAGTTTTGTTAGGGTACTTACTATATAAGTAAATTAGACTTCCAGAAGTTTTTATTCTTTTTAATTTTTATTTTATTCATTTTTGAAACAGGGTCTTGCTATGTAGTTCAGACCAGGCTTGAACTCACTATGGTTCCCAGGCTGCCCTTGAGGTCATGATGTTCCTCTTGCCTCAGCCTCTCGAGTGCTGGGATCACAGGCATGTGCAGCTGTAGATGTTATTACACTTCATTCATCTTTGCCAGAGCAATTAAAAATCAGAGATTTCAATAGGAACACATATGCAAAAGAGTATGGATGAATTTTGTGTAATCAAGACAAAAGCTATACATTAACTGCAAAGAAAAAGTTAATCCATTGTCTAGAGACACAGAGCAATCTATTGACTAGAAATAGACATACAACTAAACAAATTAAACTAGAGATACATCTAGGAATTAAATGCCTCAGTGTCCTGACGTCCAGTGTAAAAAGGCATACTGTAGGTATTGTGCTGACAGAATTTATTAAAGATTTCTACAAAATGCAAGTTCACATTCTGTAGATTCTACATTTCCACCAAGCTCTCAAGATGGCTAAACATGTACGAGATCATGGCTCACCAGTGTTTGTACACAATAGCAATGCATTCAGCAAATGAGATGTAATGAAATATCATTGATAGGGAAAACTCTTAATATGGACGATATTATCAATGACCAATATTGGTAAATAAAGATGAATTTACCAACTTACCAGATATGGAGTACTGTCAAGAGCTATACATAGTTCGTCTTGGTTATACCTGCAAGTCAGTTGTCCTTTTCAGAGAATTCATGTCTTTACCATATAAACAGGAATGGGAATCTAAACAGTTGAAATATCACCTTCTTCCTTTGAGATTGAGTAAGAGAGATCTGAGCCAAACTAGAACACATGTTTTCCATTCTATTGGAGAAAGAACTCCTCATAAGTTACATATGAGCATTAGGTATATAAGGTAATTAAACCTTAGGGACAGAGAGTGACCTACTTTGCTTTTCCCAGGGTGGGTTGTGAAGAAAAGAGAAAAGGAAGGCAACATGTAAAGAAGGAGACAACCTAGACATGAATAGAAAAATCAAAGGAAATATGAACAGAAAACAGTGAGATGAGGGAACCTCGGTTGCAAAGGTTTCCACATTCACATTTTGAGTTGTAGGTAAAGAAAACCATGCTTGCTCTTTAGTTTTCTAAAAGTTCCCTTCATTTTTCCACTTCACTTGAAATTGTATGAATTTCTGTGGTTTGGTATTATTTACCTTTTGTTTTTGAAACAAAATATTTCATCACAAGAAAGCTCAGAATCTGTCATTCTTTTCAGTAGATGAAGAAACTGAGCCCAAAGGATATGATAAATGTTTCTTATCCAAAATCATGTTCCAGGGACATGTAGCCAAGCTTTGGGTTCCATATAGATATAATAAGTTCATGCTAAATAAATGTCACCTATGTATACATACAATAAATTCATATTAAAGAATTTACCTTATGGAAAACTATAAGTAAGAACATGTCCTTACTTGCAAGATGTTGATGCGATAATAAAAAATTAGGAGAAAATCTTCAATTTACAAAAGCTGGGAAATACATTACAAAAGCCGGTTGTACAAATCATGTATACCAATTCTATTGCATTTTATGTTGATTTAAAATGATTGTTATAGGGCCAGAGATTTAGCTCAGTGGTTCCACCTGCCTCGCAAGGAAAAGTTCTGAGTTCAACCCTGGTAACCACATACAACAATGCTGGGTGTGGTGAACCACTGCCACCAGCAATCAATACCACATACCACAGTGCCGGGTGTGGTGGCCCACACCTGTAATCCCAGCACTCAGGAAGCAGAGGAAGGAGGATTGCTGAGTTCCAGGCTTGCCTGGACTCCATAGTGAGCTCAGGGCCAGCCTGAACTACAAAGTGAGACCCTGTCTCAAAAAATAAAATAAAATAAAATAAAATAGGGCCGGAGATTTAGTTCAGTGGTTCTGGTGCCTGCCTTGCAAGCGCAAGGTCCTGAGTTTGATCCAGTAACCACATACAATGCTGGGTGTGGTGAGTCACGCCCACCAACAATCAACAAGCAATTAGCACCACATACCACAGTGCGGGGCGTGGTGGCTCACTCCTGTCATCCCAGCACTCGGGAGGCAGAGACAGGAGGATTGCTGAGTTCGAGGATTGCCTGGGCTACATAGTGAGCTCAGAGCCAGCCTGAACTACAGAGTGAGACCCTGTCTCAAAAAATAAAATAAAATGATTGTTATAAAAGTATATCATTCAGTATTGACATGTTTGTGGCAAAATATTTAGTTCATAAAAATAGAAAGCAAATGATTATTAAAGTTACTGCAACCACAGTAAAATTTATGTATGTGTGGATAATAATGGAAAGATTTGTCTTTTAGTAGCTATTTTCTTTCTTGTTTTGAAATGCCTAGAAATAATTATAAAATTTAGTCATTTATACCAATACTACTATATCATTTATCTGTGAAATGAATATGGATGATGAGTTGAATTTATAATATGCAAATATATGTAAAGCATGATCTTGGTTAGGAAAACATCAGAACATTTTCATCTTCTACACTCTGTATTACCAAGAGAATAATATCATGAAGATAGATAGTGAAAATTGTTTGAGAACTATTTAGTCATTATCAGTAGCTCTATTTTAGAGAAACATTTCAGAAACTGTAGAATCCATAAAGTAATCTTTTCTGTGGCTCATAAAAGTAAATTATTTAATTTAATTTAATTTAATACAACAGACATTTATATGACAATGCTTTGAAACACACTCCAGAAATTTGTGATCAAGTGGGAAAACATATAAAATAATAAATACATTTGAATAGAGTAAGATTGACATATAAAGCACACAATTCTATTCCTTGAATTTTAAATAAGTTCTCTTAATGTCTGTCCCACTGCCTGATTCATAACTTTGTTTTCCTTTTATCATATTTTTTATATTTATGTGTTTGTCAAAGTGTTTTTCTTGTACAAGATGTTTCCCATTTGTCCATCATGGTATCCTACTAATTCTCATTCCAGCAACCATGCTGTTCAAATGACTGTGACTGATTATGAGGCTTAATTAACTTGTCAAGGGAAAGATAGTAATTTTCAGTCCATTTTCACTTTTCCATATGGCCAAAAAGGAAAAGCCCATCTCCAGCATGCATTCATACTTACATGTGCTACATTGAGAAATGAGGGGGAATTACCCAAACTTACCCCCTGGAAATTAGAATGAGAGTGCCAAATAAATAATAATAAGTACCAGAGTTTTATGTTCTATAGATTTACATTCTGCTGGCATTTAGCAGCAAAACATGTGGAAGTCTACATCATAAAGTGCTTATTCAATAAATGGATGCTTATTTAGCCTCAAATTTCCCTGTCTTATTCCTAGGGAAAGTCCAGTTCATTTTAAATGTCAGATGGTTAGCATGCATCTTGTATGTTCAGGAGAGATTTCCCACTCTCCTATGCTGATTGGTAAAAAATTCCAGTTTCTTTATCAGTGTTATTTTCAGAAACGGGCAGGTAGTGTGATTTAGAACCTTGAAATACAATGAAAAATTTTGCTGGAAATTAATGAAAACTTTTCTGTTAACTTTTGAAAAAAATTTTTTTTTATTTAGAAGATGCCCTCTTTCCTTTAGTCCTTTTTAGATATTTGACATGGATTTGACTAAATCATCTTGTTCCGAGATTCCTGATATGGCTATTAATAGATAATATAGCCAGAAAAATCTGAGAAAAGAATCACAACTGTCAAATTTGAAGACTTCTTATATGTTTTGAAATAACACATTTTCTCATAGTTGAGCTGTATTGACTTTGGTTTTTGTTGTTTACTGTGAAGACTTTTCATTCAATCCAAATATTTACTAAACAATCAATGTGAGGTATATGTTCTAAATGACAGGTGATATGAACAGTGAGTAAAAAAAATCAAAGAGTGTCTACTTTCATAAGCAATCACATTCTATTGGCTTGTAATTGAAACATTCAACCTGTTAGTGATTTTTGAAAAAAAATTATAATTTTTTAAATGTTTCAGGGTACAGATGAACTCTACATTATAAAACTTAATATTTTATATTCAAAAGAAAGTATATCATTAGAGTAGAAGCTATCATGGGTTCAAGTTCTCATGCAAATCTATGAATTCCTATATCTATTCTCTGGATGTGACAACCCAGAAATCCTATCAATGAAAGCAGTACCCAGAAGCAATTTTCAACCACTGAGAGGCAGGAGTAGGGAAGTATATATCCTGGCTTCCTGTGTAGTGGGAAGGTCCCAAAGTTTATTCTCCCTTGACCTTAATTTATTTATTAATGCATCTTTTAGAGTCCTTCTCTTCTTGGTGTTACCTCCTTATTTTGTCACAAATTTCCTTAGATCACATCTCAAATAAATCATTGGCATTCAAATTCTTATCAAGGAGATCAACATTTGGAGAAATTCAAGCTATCAGTAGCTTACCTGTTCTTATCTACGCTACTTCTAGAATTTTGTGTTGTAGCTGTCACCCCTGAATATAGAAAGACCAGAAAAAAATAAGAAAAGACAATCATAATATTTTATCTCTCTGGCATGAAACATCACCAGCAACTAAAAAAAATTACTGTGTAGACACATCACCTCTAATTTCAATCAAGTGTCCATTACATTCTTTTCACACATTAATCTTAACTTTATGGAAGCATCTTTTGTCTTTCAATTGAGGTTCTTAGTTTCTTCTTATTGATTGAAATTATCTTACTCCACTGAGTGTTTCCTATTCATAAATAGCCAGTGAAACTATTAACACTATGTGTTTCAAAAATATTGTCCCAAATGTATTTCTGTTTCTTTGTCTAATATTTTTCTTGTTATTACATTACTTTTTTTTTTTTTAGACAGAGTCTCACTTTGTAGTTCAGGCTGGCTCTGAGCTCACTATGTAGCCCAGGCAAGCCTGGAACTCAGCAATCCTCCTGCCTCTGCCTCCCAAGTGCTGGGATTACAGGCGTGAGCCACCACGCCTGGCTCACATTACTTTTTATTGAATCTAGTTCCTATCCTACTGGATTCCTTTTATTTTCCCTTTTTTTCTATTCCCCCTTTTTTTGTATTTTTGTCTCTCCTGCATTTTTCTGCTTTTACCTTCTATTTTCATATTTTTACAAAGTTTTGTACCATTTTTACCTAATATTCTGCCTTGTATAAAAATATATCCATGAAAACAACTAAGTCTGTTCTATTTTCTGTCACTAGTTATTGTGAGTGACCTTTCTTTACAAAATATGTAGTAGAGAACTGAGGATCACAGAAGATTCTGCCATGTACCAGGAACACAGTAGCTACTATATTATGTTGATCACGTGGCAATCATAATCATATATAAATGCATCTGCACTGACTGCCTGAAAAAAAAAAAAGGCCAATGCCAGGAAAAACTTTCAAATCAACATTCCCATGGGAAAATAATTATTTTGCTTTGGTTTTTATTCTTCTTTAATTTCTAAAATTTATTAGTGTATATATATTATATAATGATTATATTCATGATGGAAAGTTTGTACACATACATAACACATCTTAATTCTTTTAATTTGCCCTTCCCTTCCCCTAGCTCACATCTCCTTCCATCTCCTCATTTCCCCTTTTCAAAAAGTGATTTTACTAGTACATTGCATACATACAATATGATCATATTTATTTTTTAAATTTGAATCTTTATTGGTACATTTTATATATATATATATATATTTATGCATCATGATCACATAACATATTGAGAATTTGTAACAGCATATGACACAATTTAATTCTCATTTTTTCCTATTCTCCCACCCTACAACCCCCATCCCTATAACCATGAGCTTTGTTTATCTTTTTTTTTTATTACCATTGTATTTTTTCTGGCCCTTGTTTCTTAGCCCTATACTCCATTTCCCTTTGAATATTTTCTATTTCACAATATCCTGTATTGTAGAGCTCATTTACATCTTCAGTTTCTCATACCAGAGAAAAGATATGATATTTACAGATCTGTGACCTATTTCACTTATGAGTATGTCCTGGAGGCCCATGCATCTGAATATAAAAGACTCAAACTTATATTTTTAATACCAGAGTAATATTTCATTCTATAGAAAAAACACATCTTCTTTTTCTAGTCTCCAGTTGATGGGCATTTGGATTGTTTCCAAAATTTAGCTATCACAAACTGAGGTTCTATAAACATGGGTGTACATATATCACTGCGATATGAATCTTGTAATTGTTTTGTGTATATCCCCAGTAGGGGACTAGCAGTGTCAAATGGAACTTCTAGTCCTAGATTTTGAGGAATCTCCACACTGATCTCTGTAATGGTTATACTAGTCTACATTCCCACCAACAATGAAGAAGGGTTCCTTTTCCTCCACAACCTTGCCAGCATTTGTTGCTGGATAATTTCAAGACAGCAGCCATTCTTTGTGGAGTAAGATAACATCTCAGAGTTGTTTTCATCTGCATCTCTCGAATGGCCAGTGACATTGAGCATATCTTCATGTACTTCTTAGCTGCTTTTACTTCTTCTTCTGAAAAGTGTCTGTTCATTTCAGATACCCATTTTTGAATGGGGTCTTGAAATTTAGGGGGGAGCTAATTTTTTAAAGCTCTTTGTATTCTAGATAGTAGCCTTTTGTCTGAGAAACTGGTGGTAAAATGTTTTTTCCCAATTTGTTGTTTGTCTTTTTGCTATGCTGCAAGTTTCTTTCACTGTGCAGAAGCTTTTTAATAAGGTGAGATCCCATTTATTGATTTCTTATGCTAGTTCTCATGCTATAGAGGTTTTGTTCATAAAGTCTTTCCCTAATCCATGTCTCCCAAGAGTTCTACCTAACCTGTTCTGCAAAAGATTTAGTGTTTCTGTTTTAATATTTAGGGCTCTAATCCACTTTGATTTTAACTTAGTACACAGTACAAAATATAGATCTAGTTTTAGTCTCTGGTAGGTTAAAGCCCAGTTTTTTCAGCACCTTTTATTAAAAAGGCTGTCTTTCCTCCATTTAGGATATTTAGCTCTTATGTCAAAGATGAGGTGGCATATTGTTTCTGAAGTCGATTCTAGATCTTCTAATCTATTCCATTGGTTCTCACGTCTGTTACCTTGCCAGTACCATATCTCTTTTTCTTTCTTTCTTTCTTTCTTTCTTTCTTTCTTTCTTTCTTTCTTTCTTTCTTTCTTTCTTTCTTTCTTTCTTTCTTTCTTTCTTCCTTCCTTCCTTCCTTCCTTCCTTCCTTCCTTCCTTCCTTCCTTCCTTCCTTCCTTTCTTTCTTTCTTTCTTTCTTCCTTCCTTCCTTCCTTCCTTCCTTCCTTCCTTCCTTCC
>PVIC010046110.1:0-14366 GCA_004025085.1 Thryonomys swinderianus
ATCTGGAGGATATACTAATAAGTGAAATCAATAGATCACAGATAGACAATTTCCGGATCTTCTCTCTGACATGAACACCTGTAGATGCAAATGAGTTCTCGAAAGTAGGACAGCTTTTATAGAGTGGAATATTTCTATAGGAAACTTGGTGTGGGAATGTGATGAGGGGAAGGAATAAATATGATACAGAAAGAAAATAGAAGAGCATGTATAAAGGGGGGAGGAGGGGGGAGTGGGTAGGGATATGGGTAAAAATGAAAATTAACTTGTGGATATACTGGTACAAATTTCCCAATGTTATATGTGATTTTGAGATGTATATAAATTGTACCAATAAAGAATTCAATTTTTAAAAATTAGGAATAAGGCAAGTTTCTGATTTACAACTTTTAGTCAGCAGTACTGGAAATTTTGTTCAGTGTAGCAAAAAAAGTAAAATTGTACAGATTAGGAAGCAAACTGTTAACTATTTACAGATGACATTGTATCTTATAGAATAAAACAAATGCAAAAAGATAAAAGACAAACCCATTTAGATTTCTGTAAATTAACAAGGAACATGTGAACACAAATTGAAAACAGTCTTGTTTACAATTCCTCCATGAAAGAAAATATATTATTTGAAAATGTGGAATAAATGGATATGGAAGAAATCAGGTCTGCAGCCCACTGGTAGCTCATGCCTATAATCCCAGCACTCAGGAGGCAGAGGCAGGAGGAGTGCTGCAAGTTCAAGTCTAGCATGGGTACAAGTTCAGGTTCAGCCTGAACTACAAAGCAAGACCCTGTCTCAAAAGACTAAGAAAAAGGCAGAGACAGGAGGATTGCTGAGTTCGCGGCGGCTTGCCTGAGCACCATAGTGAGCTCAGGGTCAGCCTGAACTACAACATGAGACTCTGTCTCAAAAAGCAAAAAAAAAAAAAAAAAAAAAAAAGACTAAGAAAAAAAATCAACTCTGTAGAGCAAACATGGGCAGAACAGAGAAAAAGAGAGGAAAAGCAAAATTAAAAGTGCATGCAGTGTCTTCAGAAATGTGGCATGGGTCATTGTGGGAACTCACACTTGACAATTGCGTTCCATGATGGCCAGCCTTTTGTGCTGTCCACATCTTATGGGAACTCATGAGAATTTCTACATACAAGGTCCTCACAGTGCCCTGGATTGTGAGGAGGTAACCGATAGGTCCTGTTTCTTTTCCCTAGCCAACCTTTAATGCCTTATTTTGTGTCAGGCTCAGCTGGTTACATTCGCAGCTAACATCAAGAGTGGTTAGCAGAGAATGATAGAGAGCAATAAAAAAAAACTGCTATCTCAGACTCCTGCAGAGTTTGAGAGAGCTGTCATAGCTGCTGGCTCTGGTTGCCAGAAAAGCAGCAGTAGCACTCCTAACACTGAGCTGAGAGCAGTTGGCATTCAAGAAAAGCAAGGTTTAACTAGGTAAATATGCTCTTTGTAGAATGTATCTTGAGTAGATACAACAACTTCTGTAATCTGTCAGCAGAGGAATGTAACAGACTCAGAAAGTCCTGCCAGAAGTCTTTGCTGCTCTGCTTTGTGTAAATTTTGCTTGCTAATTCCCAGAGAAACTCCAATGGAAGTAAGTCTCAATAGGTGTAAAAAAAATGTCAAATAACTCACCAACCAAAAACCGCCAAATACTTTGTTTCTGCTGCTCTACCTCCTGCTTGCAACCCTATAAAACTGCTGGCCCGCCAACATTCTGGACCTGACCTCTTTGGGGAAAGATTCCTATCAGGTCCACTAATGTAAATAAAGCTGTTTAGTGTCTCCAAATCTCTGAGTTCTGTCTGTCTCCCAGCTCTGGTATTCTGCAACACAACTACCTCAGGGTGCTGTGGCTCACTGGCTGTGCTGAGAAAGAAAAAGTGTCAGAAGACAATGAGAAAAGAAGTAGTAACCCTTGAGTGGGAGTTTAATGGGAGAAAGCAACTTTATTATTGACCCAAATATGAGGAGCAGGTCAGATTTCCATGCTTTCTGAGGAGAATGATGTATGTTAGGACTATCAAGTAAATGATAAAGAGTCTGAGAGTCACGGCTTTAGCAAAATCCTGTTTACTTATCTGTAGCAGCACTAGAATTTAATTTTTGTAAACAAACTGCAAGTCATCCAGAGACTCATAGGAGCAGCCTTTTCCTTTCAAGAAGTTTTCTTCAGACAGTTCCCGTGGCTTTATTCTAAAAGAGGAATCCAATGATCTATCTCTGTGACCTTTATTCCAATAAGTATGCAAAGGATCACTGAAAAGGGGTCCTTTCGTTTGGGCTTTAATCCATCTATAGGGTCCCTTCTCTGAGTTTTTGTGGGCACTTGGGAGGACTCTAAGTCTTCTGGAGGATTCTAGGTGGCCCCCCTGGGCCAGGAGCTGTCAAGATTAGGTTCCCCTACATTTGGATAACCTGCTGTACTTGGACCAGATTGATATTATAGAAGTTTCATGGTCTCTGGGTCTACTATCACATTAGAGGATAGAAATGGCCTGCCATATAACATATGAAATGGACTCAAACTTAGCCTAGTTTGGGGCATCTTATAAATTCTCATGAGTGCTCTTGGCAGTAATTAGAGCTGGGACTCAGACATCTCTTTGCACAGTCTTTCCAGACCTCTCTTTAGTCTGATTGACTCTCTCTACCTTTGTAAAAGATTGAGTCTGCCAGGTGGGATGGAGATGGTACGTTATTCTTAAAGCCTTTATTTACCACTCCCTGAGTTATTTGGGAGGTAAAAGAGGACCCACTGTTACTCTGGAGGGACTGGGGTAGTCCAAGTTGGGGATGATTTCTTTTAAGAAGTACCTCTCCTACCACAGTAGCCTTTTCTGAATGGGTAACAAAGGCTTTATTCCAATCTGCAAAGTATCAATTAAGACTACCATCTGTTTAAATCTTCCCACATGGTGGCCTTTGGGTAAAATCTAATTGCTAGTCCTCCCCAGGATACGCCCCTCTCCTCTGTACAGGTTCTAACAGAGGAACTGGTTTGGGCTTGCCTGTGTTATTGCAGGCACACAGCAGGACAGTTTTGCAGGCCTGTCAGTGATTGCCACTAGTACTAATGCTGTGAAAATCTGAGTGACCATTTCCAATGTAGCATCTTTCCCACATGGAAGGAATCATTGTTTCTGTAGCCTTACATTGTCTTCCTTAAAGAGGCACCAGTTTGTTATCTAAATACCACCAGAGTCCCTTTTTAATTCCCCTTTGTCTTAAAGGCCATTTATCTTCTTGCGGACAGACTGTTTTTAAAATTTTCCCAGGAACTGGGAATAAGGCTAGAGGCATAAGGAGCTCTAAGTCTGCCATTTTGCTTCCCTATCAGCTTTTTGATTTCTCATGGAGACTTCACATATTTCTCTTTGGTTCCCTTTAGACTGCATGACTACACCCTGGTTGAAAAAATAGACAAACGCTAGAATTGTAGAATTTTCTCCTTGTTCTTACAGTCTTTTCTTACAAGTCAATAAGCCTCTCTTTCCAGATTGCTGCATTATACCATAATACCAAAAGGTATATCTGGAGTCTATATAGATATTTAACTTTCTGCTTTTTACAAGTATCAATTCCCAAGTGAGAGCTATGAACTATTAGCTCTGCTTTTGAGGAGAGGTTCCCAGAGAAAGAAATTTAGCTTCAGTGTCCTGTCGTGAGCTGGCAACTGCATGATCTGCCTTTTGATGGCCTCTTTGGAACAAAGCTACTTCCATCAGTGAACCATATCTCTTCAGGGTCTTGGAGGTAGAGGTAACTGATATCCTGCCTGCTTCCATAGGTGTGAGAGATTCCTTGTTCATAACACTAACTTTTCAGCTTGTGAAAAGCAAGATTAAGAGTAGTACACATTTTTATAACCCCAGGGGGTGTCTAAGCATGGTCTGATACTTGGTAAGCCATTCCCCTGATAACCTCAAGTAAGCTTTTGTTTTCACAATAACTAAGCTGATGGGAGAGAGAGACAGGATTTCTAGTATCTGTTCCTGAAGTGAATTCTCCAGCTTCCTTTGTTAGTGTAGCTGTACTTGCTATGGCTCTCAGGTAAGGTAGCCATGGAGCAGCCATTCCATATAACTTGTTCAAAAAGCATGCCACTGATTGTGGTTCTTGTCTTAGATATTGGATTAAGACCCCCAATGCAATTCCTCTTCTCTGATACATACAGGAAGAAGTCAGGTATTCCCAGTGCTGTAGCGTGAGTAAGGGTAAGTTTTATTTCCCTAAAGAGACTGTCAATCATTTTTGTCCATTCTGGGTACATAGATCCAGGCCCTTTGACAGCCTTGTACAGAGGATTTTCCATCCAAAATTAAATAGCAAGATCCTACAAAACCCAATTATTCCTAGAAAGGAACAAAGCTGCTATTTTGGTAGCAGGAGACCAAGATCACAGACAGTTTGGATCCAGTCTCTAGAGAGCTGTTGTTTCCCCAGGATAACAACATAACCCAGATATTGAACTTTTTGGAGGGATAACTGAGCCTTTTCTTTGGAAACTATATATCCCTTGTTAGAAAATTTGTACCGTGTTATAGCAGCATAATTTCTGAGTTAGCCAAAAACTAGAATATCATCTACATTCTGTAGGATGGTTTCTTGTCTTTTTCTAGTGCCCAGGCAAAAAGGTGAAGACTGTCTCTAAGCCCCAGTGGGAGAACTGTCCAAATATATTGCTGCTTTTCTCTTGTAATGAGATTTTGTCATTCAAAGGAAAACAGACATTGAGAGTCTGGATTATGGGGGTGTAAAAATGCATATTTTAAATCTAAGATGAAGAGCCTATTAGTATGTTCTGGAATTTTTGAGAGAATTTTATATGGAGTTCTACTTCCTGAGTTATATTTTCTAATAAACCAGTAAGAAGTAAAGCCCTTCTTGACAAGTCATCAGACCTAAGGAGGGGGTCATGAGAAACCCTAGTTTATAGCCAGTCAGTCAGAAATGAGTGGCCTAGAAATTTTATTTTGTCTTTAGACAGGGTTTCACTTGGCTCATGCTGGCCTTGATTTCTCAACAATCCTCCTGCCTCTGCCTCCCAAATGCTGGGATTACAGGCATACGCTACCTCACCAAGTTGTAGGCCTGGGAGTTGTGACTGACATCTAAAGCAGGGGAAGTCATGTGGGATTCAGTCCTTTTACTCTAATTCCAGGTAAATAGAATGGGATGGCATCATTGGACCCTCAGTTCTCAGTGTCAGAGAACTGGAGAAATGATATTGAAAGACCTATTTATTTTGTGTCCAAAGGAGGGGAAAAAGCTAGTGTCAGAAGCATTTTGAGTAAAAGTAGCTAAGGAACGCTATTTATTGGTGAAAAGCTACTGAGAATCAATCCACGCAAAAACAAAGATGAATCTGAAATATATTATTTTCATATGAAAGTAGCCAGCATAAACAGGTATGGGTGTATTTAACATTCTAGAAAAAGCTAAACTATAGAAACAATAAGCGTATTTAGGGGATGCTAATATCTTGGGAAGAGCTAGTACCTGAATAGGTGAAGCACAAAGGAATGGTTTTTAGGGCAGTGAAACTATCCTTTATGATACAGTAATGGTGAGTCTGGGACACACTATGCATTTATCAAAAGATATATATAAATTCCAAAGAAGTCCAAGTGCATATGTAGGTGGCCAATCTATAAGTTTTTGACCCAGGGAGCAAACAAAGACCTAAGACAAAAGATACAGAAAGATAATTTGGAAGAGGAGGGCCAGAGGGCTCTTGCCTCTACTGGACAGAAAAGCTCCAAACTGATAGTGCGCCTTGTTTTCATTGGACTCGCATAAACAAGAAGCAAGGATGTGATCCAGGATTTGGAGAAAGTTCATCAGAAACTGTACCTGAATGTGTATTTTTCTTTTATCAGATTTCAGCTTTAGTTGGTTCTGCCTTACGCTGGCATGCTAGTGAACAGTGGAAAGGGATGGCTTGCTATCACCTTCCTCATGTCTCAAGAAGCCAGGCCTTGGTCTTTACATCTGGTTTCCCACAAGTATGTACCCTCCTCTCACCATGCTGAGTCAAAATTCACAACATGGGTGAGGGCTTGGAGGAAACAGCAAGGTTTCAAAATAATGTAAATGGAAACACTGTGTCACGAGAGTAAACATGAATCTTATTCTCTCTGAAGTTGGTTGAAAACAGCCCATTTTCCTTGTGAAAGAACGTTATCTTGAAGAAAAGAAATGGCTTTTTTTTTTGATACAGGGTCTCGCTGTAGTTGAGGCTGGCCCATGTCATGGTTACATGGCCCTGAGCTCACTGTGTAGCCCACATATGTCAGAACACACCCATCTTAATTTCAGGGACATTCTTCAAAATATGTGACAACAATTCTTCAAACATCTCAAGATGTTGAAAGGAAATTCCAAGAAACTGTTACCAGTTGGTGGAGACCAAGAAAACAGACACTATGGGGTTTTGGAGCTTGGCTCCTAAAACAGAAAACAAACATCAGTGAAATATTGAATATACTCTATACTTAACAGTATTGTGCCCATGCTACTTTCCTACTTCTCATAAACGTGTCATGGTTCCATAAACTGTTAACATTAGTGGAATCTAGATGAAAACTACAGGGGAACTAGCTAGGTGACTCTTCTGTAAATACAAATTTAAAAACTATTTCAGGTTGGGTATGGTGATGAGGCAGGAGATTATAGAGTGTAGCCAGCTGGCTGAGCAAGTGAGCATGACCTGTCACATCCATATATCCAGGGCACACACACATACAAGTTTCCAGCTTGTACCTGGGATCAATCAAAAAGTTCTATTTGCAGTTCTTCAGGTAAGAAATCAAACAGATTTTTGATAGGAGGGCTTAGATCTGGTGTCAGCCTGAAGAATGAGGGTGAACTCTCAGTGGCCTGTTCTCACTTGGCAGAGCATACTTCTTTTCCTACCTTTAATAAATGTAAAACCTTGCTACATTTTTATATATCTTATCTAATTATTTGCTCAGGACACCAAGGACCTGGAAAAAGTCTACTGGACCCCCAAATTTGATGTAGGCCTGTAATCCCATATTTCCCTGAAAATGAGACCTAACTAGAGATTTTAAAAATCAACTCATCCTTGCCATATCTGCCATTACACAGTAGCCACCTATTTGCATAACACTGGCCATCACCACAGTTAGACCAGCTATTAATTACAGCTGAAGTTTATTTTCAGGGTAGGTCATATTTTGTGGGAAATAAAGTCCCAATGCTCTGGTAGGCCGAGGGAAGAGGATCACAATTTCTAGATTAGCCTGGGCAATATGGTCACTTGGAGAGATCCTGTCTCAAAGGGAGGAGGTCACTATGGATGTATCTCAGTAGGAAGGAAATGGGTTCAAGTTTTAGTTCACAAAATACAACTTACAATAACAGTGTCTAAAAAGAGTTCATGATACATTTTAAGTAAAAAGTTATCAAACAGTGTGGTCCTATTATCATGTGGCTAGGTCTGAGAAAATTCCCCAAGCTGAGATGAGGAATTTAACTACCTAAACATCCAATGCTTGGAGGCTCACTGACACTCCTGCTAGGGAAAAAGAATTTTCAGGAAGCATCAGTAAAAGACACAAGAAGAAAGTCAGAGACGGTAGGGAAGAGTTTGGGGTAGGAGGCAAAGAAGAGGGAAGACCAGGATAAATTAAGAGCTGGATCTGAGATCTGGGGGTGTTTCTAAGACAAGTGATCTAAGATGTATATTCCTAGAATGCAAACCATTTACATGTATTTATAGTTGAGACCTGCTGATCACTAAGATTGCTGCTTCCTTTAGAAGGGAGGAAGCACAATTTACAGATGAAAATGAGAAGCCTAAAGCCCAATTTACAGGCTTACATTTTCTTTAAGACCTTTAGGAACTTTTTGAGGGAGTCTCTTGAAAGGGAAAGGGCTTGAGTTTCTTGTGTGTCCTTCTGAAGCTGCAATTTTTCTTGAAAGTACAGTTTTAAAATCCCAATTTTCTTGTCTATCTTCTGCTTATTTTTAATTTCCCAATCCTAGCTTAGTATGATCATGGTGTAATAGTACAAAGTTTGGTTCTGGTAGCCGTATGACTGCCAATATTTGGAGGCAAGAATTTGTGTGAAAGCAATCAGGTTTCCTTATGAGCCACCTTGAGTGTGCGTGCCCTAATGGCCGTCTCAAGGAATTCTGGATCAAGAAAGATTATAGGAGAAGGATGGCGATGGATTAGTCAACACAACGTGCATGTGCTGCAGAGTATTTTTTAATTGAATTCTTTATTGGTACAATTTATATACATCTCACAATCACACATAACATTGGAGAATTTGTACCAATATATGACACAAGTTAATTCTCATTTTTACCCATATCCCTACCCACCCACACTTCCCCACCCCCTATATACACGCTCTTTTTTCTTTCAGAATCATATTTATTCCTTCCCCATGTGCATTCCCACACCAAATTTCCTTTGGAAATTTCCCATTCTACAAAAACTGTCATACTTTCTAGAGCTCATTTGCATCTACAGGTGTTCATGTCAAAGAGAAGATCCGGTATTTGCCTATCTGTGATTTTTTTTTTTTTTTGAGACAGGGTCTCGCTTTGTAGTTCAGGCTGGCCCTGAGCTCACTACGTAGACCAGGCAAGCCGCTGCGAACTCTGCAATCCTCCTGTCTCCGCCTCCCAAGTGCTGGGATTACAGGCGTGAGCCACCACACCCGGCACTGTGGTATGTGCTATTGATTGCTGGTGGGCGTGAGTCACCACGCCCAGCATTCTATGTGGTTACTGGGATCGAACTCAGGACCTTGCGCTTGCGCCGCAGGCGCCAGAACCACTGAGCTAAATCTCCGGTCCTATCTGTGATCTATTTCACTTATTAGTGTGTCCTCCAGGTGTATCCATTTGCACATAAATGAATCAATCTTGTCATTCTTTATGGCAGAATAATACTCCATTTTATTTTTTTTAAAACACACATCTTCTTTATCCACTCTCCAGTTGATGGGCATTTGGGTTGTTTCCAAGATTGAGCTACCACGAACTGAGCTGCTATGAACAAGGGTGTGCATCTGTCTTTCCAATGTGGTTTTTAAAATTCTTTTGGGTATATTCCTAGCAGGGGGCTAGCAGGGTCAAATGGGACCCCTAGTCCTAGTTTTCGGAGAAAGCTCCACACAAATCTCCACAGTGGTTCACGAACCCTTCTCCACTGTTGGTGGGACTGCAGACTTGTGCAGAGTATTATTCTAGCCCCGTTTGCTGGTCTCTTTGTCATTCTTTTCTCTTCAGTCCCAATTCAAAAGACCTTCTCTTCTCATTTGCCCCTGGGTGTCTTTAGATTCTCGTACATGTTCAACATTATTCTTCCTTTAATTGGAGAACTTTAGCAAGTCCTTAGTACACACTTCAATGTTATAAAACCACCAGGTGCTCCAAATCTTGAAAAACTATGGGAAGATTATTTATTAGGTCAGGGGAACCAGTACTTTTTCCTTTGGCTTCTTTTCCCCGGGCTATTTCACTATAGCAGTCAAGAACACAGCTGTATAAAGTTCAACAATTTAAAAATCTTTTATAAATTACAACGCTGGGCAAAAGGGGGAGGGACAAGGGGCAATTCTGCAAAAATAAACTTAATTTCAAATAAGATGGTGTAAGCTATTACTATTGTTAGAATGACGTGCAAAGAGGATGCGTACATAAGAGAGCGTCTAGGTAAAGTACGGTTGGTTGCTAGAGACGAAAAAGTGCTTTCTTTAAAAGCGTCTTAAATATAAATTCTCCTTTATTATTTTGAACAAGGTTTCACTAAGCTCACCAGGCATCGCCAGCTGTTCCTTCCCTATTAAGTACTACATTGCTAACTTGTCTTTTTCCTGATTCTAGAGAATAAACATCCTAGCCACAGATGTTATGCTAGATGAACGCAGACTGCACGTTCGCGACAAACTCGACACCTCTCTGTACCTCTGAGCCCGACTGATCTCCCATTCAGAGATGCAGAGGTGACCGGAGCAGCTCCTCTGCAGCACTAAAGAGGCAGCCTCTCAGTGGACGTCTGTAGGGCAAGGCAGAGCAGGATCTGAACACCAAGCCGCACGCTGCGCTTTTACGAACCCCCAGGAACCCCTCGCCCGCGCTAAGCTCCCAGCCGCCGGGACCCCCGCCCCTCTGCGCATGCGCGCCCCACTCCCTGCGCGTCGGCCGCAACCCAGGTCCCTCGTGGGAAAGCACGCTCGGCCTCTGGGTTCGCACCGTGAGGGAGCGGCGGGTGAGCCGGGAGAACAGGAGAGTGGGGCTGGGCCCAGGGCCTTCGCCCTGAGGGCGGCTAAGGCAGAGTGGAGGGGCAGGCCAGTGGGGAGAAGCGGGCGTCTGCAGGGTCCGGACCGGCCTCGGCCGGGTCCTGCCCGGGGAACCCCAGTTAGGCAGGGACGCCAGCTCCTAGCCTCACGGGTCGCGCGCGCGCCCAACCCCGCGGAGCAGCGATGCTGTCTTGCGGCCGCAGGAGGAGCGAGTGCGTAGGGTGCGGGGTGGAGGAGCTGGCGGTGAGGGGCGCTTCGCGCATGACGTCACACACGCGCCTAGTGTGAACGCGAGGGGCGGGGTTGCGGGCGGCTAGTAAATGGGGCACCCAGACTCTGCGACCCGATGAGAGCTCGGCGTCCCCGTACCATTCGGCCCCCGGGCGAGTTCTTCGCTACCGGCTGTCTTGAGCTCGCTGGTTTCCTCGGTGGCAGCTAAGCCCTCCGCGTGCGCGACTCTCTGATTGTGCCCCGGGCAGGCCGCCGGCGCCGTGGCGTCCGTGAGGAGCTCGCGCCGCCAGTTCGCTCGCTGGTCACTGTGCGTCGCGGGGACACCGCTGCGAAGTACGCGAGGAGCGAGGTGAGCCGAGCCCAGGCCGGGGGCTCAGGCCCTTCACTCCCGCGTGAGGGCGAGGGGCCTTCTGCCTCCGCCACCTTTGCTCCTCTCCTAGATTAAACCGTGAAGCTTGAGGAGGTGCCTGGTTCGGTCAAAGTTAGCCTGATTAAAAGAGCCTTTTGAGAAGCTGCAAGCAAGTTCGGACAAACATCTAATAAACTTTACCTTGTCTTAAACACTACTGTCCCTTTTTATAGAGGTTTCTTGGAGTATCCGGCCTCAAGGGATTAAAGGTGTTAGCACATAAGTAGATAAAATAATACGGCCTGAGTTTTTGTTTCTCTCCATTGCAACACCCGTTTTGACAAATTCACAGTATGTACTTCTATAGAGTACTGCTACTTGTTGAAGTCATCTTTGTATTTTTTAAAGTTTTTCTGTATCACAGAACCTAAATGGCTAATAAATCAATAAGAAACAAATGTTTACATTCACTCAGTGAAAAGTATCTTGTCTAAGCCGCGCATATATTGGAGCCAGAATGGACACGTAAGTATCTTGTGTGTAGAGCTGTAGGCAGGTGAATCCAGGAGCTGTGAGGCAGGCCACATCTGTCCTGACATCCATCCTTCCTTCTCTCTTAGCTCTCCCTCCTCCACTAAGAACGGAAAATGAGCAAATCACAGGTAAGTTGTTTACTGCCACTTTATAAGGAATGTTTTTAAGTGGGAGGCAAAAATAGGCAAACATTTACATCAACTAAGTCCTCAGCAGCAGATGACAAAGTGGTATATATACACAACAGAGTGTTATTTGGCCATAACAACATTTTGTCATTTGCAAGAAAATAGATCTGGAGAACATAATGTTGCACAAAATAAACCACAGTCTCAAAAAGATAAATATCGAATGTATTCTCTAATAATAGAATCTGAATCAGGTTCTATTATCAGATGGGGTCATATGCCTGTAACCCCACCATTTGGGAGGCTGAGACAGGAGGACCTCTACAAGTTGAGGCCAGCCTGAGTTAGGCCCTGCCTCAAAAAAAAAAAAAAAAAGTCAACTTCTAGACAAGAGGAAGAGAATGAAGGAAAGAGCATATAAGAGCAAGTAAAAATGGAGAAAAGGATATGCATTGAATACCCCCAAATATGAAACTAGGGGGATTGAGGGCCAAGGGAGTGATGATGGCAGTGGGTGAAAGTGATCAGAGTGTGTTATATGGGTGTACACATTTGTCAAATAAAACCCATTAATTCATATAGCTAGTATGCACTAAAAAACATGGGAAAACAAAACAAAACAAATATACATTAAGGTTTACAATCTTAAAGTTTACATAACCAGAGCAACAAATTCAAAGGAGAAAATATCTGGCCAATTAGATGCAGGATTTTTAATTCCATGGGATTATTCAGGTTATTGTAAAAATTCTCTAGTCTTTCTAGTAACAGCCCTGAAATAAATGCAGTATCTTCTTTATTCATTTCTGTGTAGAAACAGAGCCAGAAGAGATGAGGCTTTGAGGTTTAAGTAGTCTGTGCTTTTATGGTCCATTTGACTCAGCAATAAAACCTGGAAGATGTGGAGGAATGGAGAGACCATAAGTTCAAAACACCCCTAAATGTATCAGTTTGTTTGTGCTTCTGGGTAGAATCACAGGCAGTTCTGGCTTACATTTCTACATTTCAGCTTGCTAAATAACAGCGTTATCTCATTATTCCCATCCACCTGAATCGGTTCTAGAAAAGGCCATCAAACTGATCAAGACCAGGAGAATTTTTGACTTTACTCCATTTTTCAATGGCATTTGATTGTATTGAGCATGGTCTTTGTTCTGAAAATCTCCATGACACAGGGTTTGGGGTGTGTTCCTAACTGATTTTCTGTCCAGCCCTCATGAAGAGGACTTTTTCCTTTTGTTCCTGTACATTGTTTATCCCTGGGTTTCCATCCATGGTGCACTAAAACATCTGCTTCACTGACTGATTTCATGTTTTTTAATAAGACATTTTTGAGTTATTAATAAACATATTTGAAGGCAATTGATCATGTTTTTTTTAAAAAAAAAACCTCTACAAACAAGGGTGGGAAAAGTAATACAAAAGATGCAAAAATTTACTCTCTTTTTCTCTATTCCTGCTTCTTCTGGGTAGGTTGATACTAATCCTTCAGAGAGATTTTCATTGAACGTGAAAGGTATACTTAGGGTTACTATGCTGGGACAACAGGCATACATTGGGAGAGCCCCAAAGTGGAGTGTATTATCTCTCCAAACACCCAGTTGTTTTCTTGTTTTGAATTGTTTGGTACTGGGGATTGAACGCCAAACCTTGTGCTTGCCAGGCAAGTGTGGCGCTACTGAGCTACAACCCTGGCCATAATTAACCAGTTTTTAATAGTTTCAGTATCTATTCATTTAAATATAGGTATGTATTCTTATATGTTCCCTCCCTATAAGAGGGAATCGTCCTTAGTCCTCGAAGAGATGCACCTGGGCATCCTTGGCATTATGTTAATGTGCAGGTTCTGATTTAGTATAGATAGGGCCCCAGACTCTTGCTTTTTTAATTAGCTTGAGATGAACTCAGGTCTGGTCAAGGGGGCACCTTTTGAGAAGGAATCCTATACATTGTTTTCTATTCTTTTTTCAACATAACAACATGTCCTAGATGTCTGTGACAGGACACATGGATCTTTGTTAAAATTGAATGGTAATTCGTAGATATGAGTTGTACTATATTGAACCTTTTGTTGCAAAACCGTTATAATGAACAACGTTGTACACATGTGCACAGCAGGTTATCAGTGTTCTGTACATTCATGAATGTACCAGATAGGTTTATCAAATGAATTCCAAAAATTTGCTGGATTTTAGTGAATTTAGTGTCAAGAAACAGTGTCACTTTGCTCCTCTTGGCAGTGCATGACAGTGTTCATTTGTCCACAGCTTCCCCTACAGAATGTGTGCTTCAACTTTTAAATTTTGAAGAAAAGCTAGGTAAAATGTGGCATTTTATATGGTTTGCATCTGTAGGTTTTTTCATACTCTGAATGAAGTTAGTTAACTTTCTGTGTTAAAATGTCTTATATTTTTCTGTGAACTCTTAATATGCTTTGCCAGTTTTCTCTTAGGTTTCTGTACCTGCTTAGCTCTTTTTACATTATGGGTTAATAATGCTTGTTTATTATATAAGTTGCAAACCACTATTTTCTTGCATGCCAATCTTTATAGGTTTAACCTTTGGCATTTGGAATCATAGAAAGTCTTTACTTCATGATGATAATTATCTGTTTGTGTATATCCTAGTATCCTTATGATTTTATGTTTAAATCTCTAATTCATTTAGAGTTTACCTCACTATTCAAGAATTTCACAGTTATGTTAGCATAACATCATTCTATACACCACCTCCCTACCACTGCTGTTACCATTTCTGCTCTTTATTTTAAACCACAGAAGAAATCTTGAGTAATATGTTTTTAGACAGTAAGCTTTGTAATTGCTTAGGTGTTGA
>PVIC010046111.1:0-14364 GCA_004025085.1 Thryonomys swinderianus
CCTCCTTCTCCTCCTCCTCCTCCTCTGCCTCCTTTTAGACAGGGTCTTGCTTTCTAATTCAGGCTGGCCCTGAGCTCGCTATGTAGCCCAGGCAAGCCTCGAAATCAGCAATCCTCCTGCCTCTGCCTCCTGAGTGCTAGGATTATAGGTGTGAGCCACCAAGCCTGTCTACTTACTTCTTTTTGAAACAGTCCTGCCGTCAATTTCCATGACTCTGCTGTGTAAGGGAAAATATGCTTCTCCTGAAGCACAAAAACCTGATAGACTGGCCACATAACATGAAAAAGTATATTTTTCTCTTATGTAAAGTATAACAACATCTCGGAGAATCAGAAACCTTTCAGGATTACTCTTGTGGGTGACATTGAAACCCTCATAAACGAAGGAGGAAATTATGGGAGATATTGCTGTACCCCCTTTCAAAGCAGTCTTCATCATGGCTGCTCATATTCCATTCAGAGAGCTGTCTGGTGGTGACGCCTCACTCCCTGGAAACTGGGGAACAGTCTAGAAGGACAAGTAAGCCTGCTGGTGCCCAGCTCACAGTCTCTGCCAAACAAATCCTTCTTGCTTATCTTTCTTCTTCTTTTTAGTCCCTTTATCAGTTGCACTTGTGACTTATTCACCATACAGTCCTAAAGAATTGATTTTCCTTATAGCTCTACTCTAAATCTCCTACTCTCTTTGAACATTGCATATTCTGGAACAATTTATCTGTTCTTGTATGTACATTTCTAGAGCAAGAAGGCCTCCAAACACAGTCCGGTCATTCCTGAAACTCTGCACTTCAGGGTCTCAAATGTATGTCCACCTCAACCTGAAAAAATGAACTCTTCTGCTCTATCCTGAATCTTCATCCAGATTTGACCCGGTAAGTCAAGTGACTCAGCGACCCGAGATGAGGGCTCCCTGACTCGCGTCTCTTCTCTTATCATCCACTTAATTACTAAGCTCTGTGGATTCTAGTTGCTAAATGGCTTTTAAATCTCGCTATTCTTTTTGTCCATCTCAGCTACTCTAGTGAAGTTCATTATGATGGCTCTCTTCCTTTGTCTTCTCTCACTCCCCACTTACGCCTCCTTCACATATTCACCCAAGTAATTTTTATAGAATTAAATTCCACTAATGTATTTTTCTCGGTTTTAAGTCATTCACTGACCTCCCTTGTCTTCCCAATAAAGTCCAAGTTCTTAAACACGGTCTATGGTGTCCTTCACGATTTGGTCCCTCCATCACGGCCCTCTCCTGTCTCTGGGTCATCGAGTGTCTCTACTTACTTGGAACATACAACACTTATTTTCTGAAGTTCACCATTCTGTCTTTTCTCTCTGACCTTCTACACATGCTACTTCCTTTACTTAGATCTCCTTGTCCGGGCTGCTTTGAAAGTCTAAATGGTGCTCATTTTCAGGTTTTTGCTGAAATATTACTTCCTTTCCGAAATTTGCAGGAATCTCTTAGGTCAGCTTAGTGTTGCTCTTGCTTCTATGAAACTTTGCACTTTATTTATCATATTTGCACTTCATGTAATTCCCACCTCTTTGGTATTGGGAATCTAACTTGTGCTAGACGGGCAGGGGTGGTGGCACTAAGCTACATCTCTGGCTCTGTAATTTACTGTATTCTTCTTTTCCCAGCTCTATCCGTTGTGTTTTTCCAAGGTTCCTTGAACATATAAATTTATTGGTGAATGGATAGATTCAAGAGGAAACTAGCCAGCTACTTATATGCTTACGTGTCCCAGTTATTTTTCTCTCTGAAGTGATTTTACTAAAGCCCAGTTTCTGATAGCATCCTGGCATGGCAAGATTACCTTCTCTGACAGGAAGATAGGACTTTTCTTTTTTTGTACCCACTTGTTCGTTTCTATTATATCAACCTCCTCAATGAACTCTGGCAGAGCCAAGAAGTCATTTCCATAATACTTCCCAGAGGAACACAGTGAAAGAACTCAGACAGACATCTGTTCATTGTTTATACCTCCCTCAGCCTTCCCTGAGCTGTAAATTACTTGACAGCAGTTGGCCAAGAGGGAAGAGAGAGCTGTTCTGTTTGCAAAAAAGGTCTGAACATAATGGCCAATTTGATGCTTTCAAGTTTTATTATCTACAAAGTTACAATATTTTTTTATTTCCTAGAACTGGCAATTATAATACTAATCAGGACACATCAAATATTGAGTATGCCCAAAAGGTGAGAGGGGAGAATTATAAATATTCAGTTTACTTTGGAAAACTTCACTGAGAAAAATGTATATCATGCAGACACTCACTAGCCAGTACCACTTCGACTTTCTCCAGAATGGAAACAGTGATGCTTCCACCTGTGGAGTTTTCTCTTCTGTCTTCCGGAGCTGCTTGGCTGAAGAGAGTCAGTCTCACCTGAGGTCACACTCTTTTCTCTGGGAAACTTGCTTTAGGGATTTGAGGGTGCAATTTACCAGGCCTTGTATTAGGGTAACTGGAGACAACACTTGCAGACTTCCAGCAAATTTTGGAGCTTCGCACTGGGTTGGCTTAGACCTTGAAGTAAATACACTAAACAGCATGTTTTCCCTCTCTCTAAGATGACTTCCTTTACCATTGGAAGGACTACATATTACTAGATGTCTTACATGTTAATCTT
The DNA here is from genome assembly GCA_004025085.1 of Thryonomys swinderianus. NCBI lineage: Eukaryota > Metazoa > Chordata > Mammalia > Rodentia > Thryonomyidae > Thryonomys > Thryonomys swinderianus. The sequence goes on from PVIC010046111.1 coordinate 2,626, forward strand.
CATTTCCAATTCTGTTACACAGACCCTAAATTCTAGATGGTAAATTTGGGATATTAAATAGCTTTTTCAGTAAATAGGCCAGGGAGTAAGGTTGAGTTGGAGATAAAGGCAGGAACATGAATATACCCCAGAGACAGTATGACTTATGTAAACTTTAACTTTCAGTGTGTAGATTTATTTAACTTTGCTAATGGGTCTATGAATGTTGTTTAGAAGGTAACTTTTTCTGCCTCTGACTTGAAAAGAGCTTTTTGTCTGTGCCTGATATTTTGCTTTTATGATTTTCTTTACATTACTAACTTGTAGGTTTTTCATAAGTAGATTATTATTCAAGACTTTTAAGTGTTAGAATACAGATTGGACCTCATTAATTCCTTCAGTTTCTAGCTCAGTATCTTAGTCCTCCTAGATCGATATTGTTACATTTTTATTAGATAAAATTCCTTAAAAGTATGTATTTTCCATGGATGTGGTTAAAAAAAGAGAATACTTCTATATTTTTTGTGAGAATGCAAGGTAGTACAACAATTATGGAAACCAACATGGAGAGTTTTTTTTTTTTTTTGAGACAGGGTCTCACTTTGTAGTTCAGGCTGGCCCTGAGCTCACTATGTAGCCCAGGCAAGCCTCGAACTCAGCAATCCTCCTGTCTCTGCCTCCCAAGTGCTGGGATGACAGGCGCGAGCCACCACGCCCGGCATGGAGAGTTCTTAAGTAACTAAAAATAGAAATACCCTCTGACCCAGATGGTCTTCTTTTAAGTATCTTCCCAAAAGAACTAAAGATATCACACTACAGTGATTCATGCATGCCAGTGTTCATAGCAGCACAATTCATAATAACTAAATTTTGGAAGCACTCTAAATCCATCAACAGATGAATGAATAAAGCAAATGTGGTAATCTATACATAATAGAATACTATCCAGTAAATATAATGTTGAGTGAAATCACACACACAAGCTTAAATATTGTACATTTGGGTAAGGTAAAATGCTAATAAATAACAAAATAAGATGTTGAAAGAAACAGGAAGATGGAACTTTTGTAAATGGGAAATGTTTCAAAAGATGGGATGGGGGAGGGAAGAAGAGAACTACCCACAAAGAATGTAAACCTTATATATCATAAACATGAGCTACAAGTAATAAAATAACAATGAAAATGAGGAAAGGAAATCTAGAGATACAGGTAGGAAGAAAGAGGGTGAGGGGAGGTGAAATAAAAAAATCAAGATATGTTACATACATATACCTAGTCCTTAAGATGAATATAAATGTCAAAACTTCCAAACATGCATTCATAAAATTAAATTTAAAAGGAGAATCTAAGTGTTAAGATCACATATTGAAAAAGAAAAATATTAAAAATAAAGAATAAGTATTTGCCTAGAAATACCTTACTCAGTTTTTTCCTCAGCCAGGTCCTTTCAGATTGTAACATTTTTTTTCTTGCATGTAATCAGACTTTAAGATGTTTTCAAAACCACTGTTTGGTTTAGTTTGGTTATATAAGTAACTTTTCTATTGCCTATAATCCTTCGCTGACTCATATGTGTGTACACAATAACCCCATAGTGGATGGAGGCGCTGATTCCACGCAAAGAACTTAGTATGTGCCAGAAGTTGCCCTGAGTGTTCTGTCTACAGTTTTGAAATACTTTCTCAATTTTCAAAGAACTTCTTCTGCACAATGTTTTTTTTTTCTATTCTTATATTTTGTTATGTTTATATTCTTTGGAAATTGGCAGTGCATTTAGGAATTAATTAGACTTATTATGCTTGTTCATTTTAATTACAATACTTGATTAGTGACAAATATTCATATATTATACTCACTATGTAAAAAGAAGGTAAGAGCATTTTGTAGTCTGTTTTGAGGCCTAGATTGCTCTGCAGCAAAATCAGTCTTAGGGGAGATGACTGTTATGTCAGACTACTGAACCTTCCTTGAGACTTTCATTCCGCTGACCTATTTCTGTTGCAGCTGGAACTGCTCAGGTTTGGTAGTGAAGGAGTGAGTTGGCTTCCCACTCATTCAAAGGGAGAGAGCAGCTCAAAATACCAACATCAAATGGGGAAAGAATAATAATGAAACATACACAAATAAATTGAGGAAGCCAATAAAGAGTTATAAATGTTCAAGCAAAATAATAGATTAAGTGTGCTTATGAGCAAATCTCTCATCTATGGTGAAGAGGAAACTGGCAAAAGAGCTAAATTAGAAACTTGTCTCCTTTTAGTATTTATCAAGTCGTCAGAGTATGTGTTTCTGGTGCTGTATTACACTTCCTGCCTTGGAAGAATCAACAGTAGGTGTTGTGGATGACATTTGCTCTAAAGTGCAGAAATGTGGACAGAAGTTGGTCATTGTAGTTCCGGCAACTGTAACAGGTGTTCAGGGGAAGCGAAGCCATTTTTCTCTTCAGGATTTTGCAAGTTATTTAAAAGTACTTAAGAAAAAATGCTCATTCATTGCTCTGTTGACATGTTTTTCAAATAATCTGCTTAAGAAAATTTTCATGTTTAAGTAGGAGATTTCCCCATAAGAAATACAACTTTATTCTTCTATTGATAGCAGGTTTATCAAAATCATCTACTGAGAGCCCAAATATGAGCACTCACAAAAGAGGTCAGAGTGATTCCCATGTAGTAGGGGGAAAGTGCAGATTCTTACTTCTCCATTCTATTTATTTATATAATGTAGTGAAAATAACCCCTGTCTTATCTCACACATATTTCTACCTGAAGCAAATCTCTGCTTCTCTGGGTGGTTTCCATGCTGTTTTAGAGTTAAAAAAGAGAAGAATAGGGAGGGAAGGAAGTGAGAAATGTGAATTAGGGAGCTAGGACCTCACACTAGATGCAGAAACTTAACCGTAGAATCTGTATAAGTTGATTTTCTGTTATTAATTCTTTCTAAAGCTTTCTTTGAAAAGGAAAGGAAATAGCGGCTGTTATCAGATGTGAGTTTTTAAGTGTCATGCCTTCTAAATAACTGTGTCCCCACATAGAAATCAATATTGAACAGAGAGAAGCGTATGCACACAAGCTGGGACTGGATCACAGCTCTTCCACTTTGTTATGCTAAAAATTAATTATTTAATGCCAATTAATTTAATATATATAGTTATGTGTCAGATTCCTGAGTTTTGTGTATGAAAAGGAGAAAAGAATAGAATAGGTGTATCTATTTATTGACATATAACTTGAATTGTTTTTGTAAATATATACTGATTTGACTAGGCTTTGACATTTTGTTGGGCAGACAGAAAATATTCTTCAACTGAGAAATAAGTTGTTTTAGAAACTAAATATCAGTTTTGTAAGTCATAGCTCCCTTTTCTTGTATGATTCTTTTCAAAAATATTGGCCACACAATCACGAGGTCACATAAGAGTTTGTAATTCTATTTTTAAAAAATGTGTTTCAAGAAGCTTATAACAGATAACTAGTAATTAAGCTTTCAGAAGATGTGGGGATGTCAGGATGAGGGTGGATGTAAGAGGCAGAAATCATTATACCAGCAACTCACAGCAAGAATGATCACTGCTAAATTTAACTGTTTCTTTTTATGGTAGACAGAACCACAAAACCAAAGGCAGTGATATATTAAAGAAATCTACACCTATTAGAGAAGTTCTCTTTCCTGGTAGTAAAGCTAAGGAAATATTGTTAAATTTGTTGCATATAACATGAAAACATCAAATAAAAATAATTTAAACAATCCAGTGGCTATATAAATGAAGGTAGACTACAGAATCTGTATTAGTCACTTTCTTATCCCTGAGATAAAATATTTGATGTCCATAACGTAAAGAACTTAATTTTGGCTCTCAGTTTTCAGAGCATTGAGTCTTGGTTGTTTGGCTCCAAGGCAAAGATGACAGGGGAGAAAGGCATGTTGGAGGAACGGTGTCCAGCCGAGGGCAATGAAGAACCCAAGAAGGAAGGGCCGAGCCAGGACGATGACGTATCCTTCTCTTTCTCAGCCCCAGTGAGTCACCTCCAAGCAGGGCTCATCTCCGTGTAGACTCAAACCTCCTAAAACACCCTCAGCTACCGATCTCATTAGGAGCTAATTCCACTTATGAATATGGTGCTTCTGTGATCCAATCTTGAGAGACTATCACATTTTCTTGATGGAACTTCCCAATAGTATCAAAGACCTATCCACCTGTGCACAGATGTATTATCTTCAATATTTGTAATTTCCAGGCTCTTGGACTACCATTCTATGGTCCAAAATGGCTGATGTGTCACCAGCCATGCTATCTGGATTTTATGAGGTTGGCAAGAAGGTGAAAATTTCAAAAGTTATTTGTCCCCTTCCATTTAAGAAAACTTTTCAAAAGTCTCCTGCAACATATTTTGCGTCTATTTTATTCATTAGAGTTTAGTCACCTGACCACATTATGCAAGGGTATACGGTTAGCTGAGACTTCTAGGGGTAAGTAATATTGGCAGGGAAAGAGTAGTCTCTGATACACTTAGGAAATAAGAACATGAACAATGTCTTCAACGACAGTTTCATAGAAAATGCAAATGTGACGTTCATAGAAATGCATTATCTGAGATAAGAGAAAAAAAGTCTCTGTGTCCACCAAACATTGGTAACATGTACACTGCTTGTCTTGGGTCTTCATGCTTTCTCCAAGACAGGTGAATGCTGGAGATCCATAGAAATAATCACGTATTTCACATGTTAGTGCTAGTTCACTTCTCTAGGGATGAGCCTACTTTCAGAAAAGGAAATTCGAACAAAGTAAGCATAAATATGGTTCTTTTACAGGAGGCCTAATTGATACTCTTATATTTCCTTTGATCAGCTTGGGAGCAACTGATACATACCACTTTTACTCGTGGTATCTGTAATAAAAATTGTGGAGAAAGTACTCTGTTCAAACAAGTGTAAAATCCAGAAACAAAGTGTTTTCCTAACACTTTTAAGTCTAATGTGGATTGATTTGAGTCCCATATATTGAACTGTGGAAAATCAGGTCCCCAGGATTGTCACATTACTTAAGAGGGATGTGTGTTTTCATGTTCACCTCTGGTTTTAGAACTTATTTCCACCAATGTGACATTTTATGGATTGACTTGCTCATATTGTTTCTCTTCCATGCTGTGTGGATGCTGAGGTAAGACTTGGATGTTCTTATTTTACACAGGGTTGTAGGCACACCTGCATGCACCCACATACAAATGCAAACCAAAACCCTAAACAAAACAAAACTAGAAAACTCCTAGCCAAAATAATTTTGTATGAGTCAAAATAAATATGATTCAGAAAGAAAAAGAAATAGCATGTATATAAGAGGTGGGGAATTGTAGGTGGGTAGGCATATGGGTAAAAATAAGAATTAATTTCTGTCATATACTGGTACAAATTCCCCAATGTTGAGTGTGATTGTGAACTATATATAAAATGTATCAATAAAGAATTTAATAAAAAAAGACTTTCCTGAAATCTATCAGAGTGAAGAATTACATCACATATATAGTGGCACCTTGGCTTTTGAACTTCATTTTTTAAAGAATTTTGGAGAAAATGGTTGCATTTGTGGTTGTATGAGGAAATGCCATGGCTGTGTTTGTCACCAGATGTGAAGTTTGTCAATGGAAGCAAAATTTTGCCAAATGCTTTTCTTTGTGAACTGAACTGGTTTCAAACTGAAGCATTCATAAACAGAGCTATTACTCTACATGAGTAAATTTAAACAAGACAGTAGACATTTTTGAAATGAAAAATTTTTGAGCCACTAAACCACTTATACGTTACTCTCATTATTCCTTTTCAGACCCAGACAACAATGCTGGGTTCACTGTATTCAAGGACACTGCAGAAAAGCTCTCTTTGGCTCTTATCTCTTTGGCATCTTCAAATTGCACTGAACTGCCCAGGTGGATAGCAGTTACAATCAGATACAAATGTCTGGACTACACCTGTTATCTTTGACCTCTTCTTGGCATATACAATTGGGACAATTAAAGCAAGACTCCTTAGGAGAGAATAAAATGAGATAATGAATGTATAAGATGAAACCGTTTGCTCAAAATACAACCTTTAATAAGGGTTGGGTATTACTATTAAACAATCTTCAGCTAATAGTGCTTAGCTTACTGAGAAAAATGTTGCATTTTTTTCTGTTTAGTATGGTTTTAATTTAAATACAGAAAACTCCAGAATCTGAATTGGTTGGACTAATCTTAGTCAGGGGTGATAGCTGGCTTATTCTTGGGAGAAGTCAGTTCTGGGAGAGATTTTACTTCAACAGTGGACTGCTAATTCTTATTATAATTCAGAACCCACCAGAGTCAAGCAAGTGAATTTTCAATCAATCAATTAACTAATTCAGTAAGAAGAAAAGGTGACATAGTTCATTCAGTAAGCTAATCAGTAATAGCTTTCTTTGAGCTTCAGACCTAAATGAAAAATAAAATATTATAACCAACCCATGTCTTAGAAATCTTTACCTTTTTGCATCTTCACTTTTTCTCTGAATACTATACCTCTTACCCCTTTATTTATTTTTTTGCTTTATTCATTTTTTCATTTAAGCTGCCCTTCTTTCCCCTATTCTCTTCTTGCCTCTTTACATATATTGCTTTAAACAATCATGATTTGAGAACCATAGTAGTTTGCTTTTCTTTTTAATGTATTAGATATGTTTAATACATAACTATTTACTTTGAAGAGCAGAAGGACTTAATATTTTCCTCTACCTCTTTTCTTGCACTCAGTGGATTTCCTTCCCAAGAATACTAATCCTTAATTGAAAAGACTTAGCCATATACACCCAGATGTTTGTCTTTCAGGCTGTATTTTATTAGCTCTCTATAGTTCTGAAGTTATTAAACAAGTAGTTTTTGAAGATTTATTATTTGTAAGACAGCGAGACCAATACTATGGATTAGTAAGATTTGGCTTCTTTCCTCAAGGAGCATGTACTAGTATCTTTGGAGAGATAAGGCGTAAAATTCACAACACACAATTCAAATAATGGTTCAAAACCAATCCCTGCTGTATGTCCTGTTAAAATTCAAAAATTAGATATACAAGGTCCATTTTAGTTATAAAGTTATATTTTTTGTATGTTTTTAGGAACAGACTCTTTTAAAAAGCATCTCACAATGCTTTTCTGAAGGAAAAAGTGACACTAGATCCCTTGAGATCTACAAAAGTGATACATTTATGAATCCCATTCATCAGCAGCGTCTTTGCTATTTTTTTAAGATTATTATAATGCTTTTCATCCCATACTCTAAATTCACCATCATCCCCTCAACCTGAAAGATGCTTCTTTCCTGGTTCAGATGAGTAACCTTTCATTTAATTTTTTTTGATGTAATAGGCAAATCTCTGGACTCAGAGAAAGGCAGCAGATTTTCTATAAAATAAATGAAAGTAAAAAAAGTAAAAAAAAGAGCTAATTTTTCTTAAGTAGGAAAGAGAAAAAAAAATAGGCTTTCTAGAAGGGGAAATGTACTGTTTGGCCTTTTCCCTCAAGTAGGAAAAATAAACCATCCTGGCTTATTGATATCTTAGGGACAAGTAAGAGGTCTTACTATCTTTACCCTTAAGACCAGATGACCTTATAAATATACGTGCACTTGAAAGTGTCACAGGCTTGTGTTCTAACCTAAGACCACAGGTTAATGTGGAGAAAGACAGATAAGTATTGACAAGGTTACATAACTTTTAAATATCTACTCTGATTTTAAGTTTTTCTATTAAGCAATTTGTTTCTATGGAGGACAGAGCATAACATAGGAGAAGTCAATTTTCATATTCTGCCTAACTAAAGGTTCTCAAAAATGGTGTTCTTCTGACTTGATCACCAAAAGTAGTTGCCCAGAGCATTTGAACTATGTTGGGGTTCAAGTGAAAGGAAGATTGCCTGGGGTGGGATGAATGCAGAGCTAGAGATCATAGGTGTATTATTACTTCCCTGTCACTGGGGCAAAATGCCCAACTTCTCCAGCTTCACGAGGAAGGGTTTATTTTGGCTCTGACTTTTCAGAGGAGTCAGTCCATGGTTGCCTTGCTCCAAGCCCCCCCCCACAAAGTGTGGCAGATCTGGCACAGGATAATCACTTACCCTGTGACAGGCAGAGGGCAGGGTAAGGAGAGAAGCCCTGCCTCCTCTGAACAGGTCACAAGGCCTAACATGAGAATTCTGGGGGTGTTTTATATCTAAAGGCTAGCAGTAGACATCTGACATGTTGCGAACGATGGTGGAGTAGGGGAAAGGTATGAGGAGAACACTAGTTTGACTGGGCCGCTGAGGGGAAATAGCAGAGTTTGGATCTCTGGTCTACAGGAGAGTTAGGTCAGTGAAGGGCCCTGAAACTAAGTGAGAGCATACTGGTTTGTGCATTAGAAGTTTCTAATTTTGGGCGGGAGAGTTAGCTCAGTGGTTCTGGCACCTGCCTCGCAAGTGCAAGGTCCTGAGTTTGATCCCCGGAAACCACATACAATGCTGGGCATAGAGACTCACGCCCACCAGTAATCAATACCACATACCACATACCACAGTGCCAGATGTGGTGGCTCACGCCTGTCATCCCAGCACTCAGGAGGCAGAGACAGGAGGATTGCTGAGTTCGAGGCTTGCCTGGGCTACATAGTGAGCTCAGAGCCAGCCTGAACTACAAAGCGAGACCCTGTCTCAAAAAAAAAAAAAAAAAGAAGTTTCTAATCTTGATGATGCATGTGTTTATTATTAAACAGATAATATATACATGTTTTAAATGTTTAAAAGCCTCATCAAGACAGTGAGAGTGTCCCTGGAGCTACTGCTTTGCAACAACCCAATCTGAATTCTAGAGGAAACGGATGTTCTAGGTTTCTTGCATATATGCTTCCTGCATATATAATTTAACTATATTTATTCCCTTTTCTGCCATAGAGAGGGAGGGTTTTGAGTTTTTATGTGCTGTTTTTGTTTAGCCACTAAACCAGCTGGAGGTTATATGCCTTCTCAGGATAAAAGACAATCTCAGACCATCAGAATTGGCCAAAAAGCCAACTAATTTCCTGAGAGTTAAAATGAGAAAATAAATAATGTGTTGAGAGAATCAATTGATCCAGTTATTGGGCCACTGTTAGTTCTCTGCATTTGTTTATATTTTCAAATATATGAAGACGCTGTTCTATTAAACAAATACTGCAATAGAGTGGGCAGAACTGAGAAAAAGTATCAAAGTCAAATGGCCATTTAACCCAAACCAGGACACACTATCCTTTCAAAGTACGTTAGATTATAGTTTAAGTGAGTTTATCAGATGCTACTTTGTAACGTTCATTTTTAGAACATCAGGCATTTTACCACAAGCTTATGTTAAAGAAGAAGCAAGAAATATTCAACGTATGTGTTATTATTTATGGCTGCAACATGCCAGATTCCCTCTCAAATTCCAACCTCTCAAGACAAATAGCTATGTTTTATCTATTTTTGTATTTTCCATTTTGTTTAACTCTCAGAACACAGATAGGTGTTCTATAAATAAGTGGTAGATGATGACAGGAGCATAACTATACATAAAAAACTAGGCATGATTGCACATGCCTGGTATCTCAGCACTTTGGGAATTTGAGACAGGAGGACTGCAGATTTGAACCTAAACTGAGCAACCTCATAACTTAGTGAGATCCTGTTTCAAAATACAAAATAAAGGAAAGGGTTGCAAGTATAGTTCAGTATGATGACTTTGGTTCAATATCCATTATCTAAAAAGAAAAAAAAAACAATCGATCACCCAGCGAATCAATCAGTGGTTTAGTGGCTGCACCTTTCAGCAACGAGCATTTCCATCTGTGCTTTAAAATAGAAGAAAGGCATGAAGAATTTAGCTTTCAGCACTTTTGTATGGCAGCATTTGATAAAATCTAGTGTGGCAGTTCTATGTCATTTTGCTAGATTAAGATGTTAATGACATAAAACTTATGAGCCTTGAAATTCTTTTATTTTTCCAGTTGCTTTACCTTCACTTTCAAAAAGGGTAAATGAACATCTGTTTATCTGTGCTAGACGACAAATTACAAAAAGAGATTAATTAAGCATGTAACAGACATATTAAAGCATAAATTTTAGCACTATAGCAATGGGGAAAACAACAATTTCCATGTGCTATATTGGAGCGGTTAGGTTTCATTAATTAATTTACTTAAAAGTTTATTTAATCTACACAGTTACAGTATTAAACAAAGAATACAGGGAACATAGGTTTTTACATATGAAACGAAGTTCAGAAGAATTGTTCATTAAATATTATAGTTGCCCCATACAGCTTTGTTATCTGGAGGCTTTACGTTTGACATTTTGGAAGCAAGAAAAGCAAATGGCTTAAAAAGGTGAGAAGCCAATTCATCATGATGGCTGACATTTGGAAACTGATATTATCATTTGCAATTTAAAATTCAGAAATGATAAAGCACAATCAAAGGGTCTTCTTGAAATGGGGGTACTTCTCTGGGAAAAGAACATAATAGACAAAGCTAATGGCTCTGAATTTAAATGTTTACTGCTCCCCACCTCACTTTCAAATTTTATAACGTGAAGAGTTTCTACTTTCTGCACAAATAAAATTGTATGTTTATGAAAGTGACTTTGTATAGAAAGATTAAAAAATTCACTATAAGAACTTTCACCATGGTTAAAAGAGTTTTTTGCATTGTATATCATGTGTTTTTTGACCATATGTTTGATTTTTTTTCTAATCAGTTGGAGAGAGAAGAAAACAGAGGCTGGGAAAATGTTAATCAGCTGTGCTGAGTTACAGTTAGGAGTAAGAGCTCTGGTCTGCTATTGTGCAGCTGGGTGGCCACAGACAGCACTTATGTGCTGTACATCTCAGAAAGGTGTAAGAAAGAAAGCCGAGAGGGAAAAGATGAAGAGGAAGCAAAGAAAAAATTGGTAGGAAAAAACAAAAAATGTGGAAACAAAACTTATGTATATAGGGAATGAGGATTAACAAATGAGAATCAAGATACATTGTATAGAGTCACAAATTCTCAATGTTGAATGTGATCATAATGTATACCTACAGTGTACCAATCAACTCAATAAAGGGGAAAATATTCAATATTTTCACCATAAAGAAATGACAGATGATTAAGAAGATAGATATGCTTAACTTGATTTGATAGATATAGATTTGAGATAGATGTTAGGAAAGAGGGAGATGGATCTTGTGCAAAATGACAGGAAATCAAGAGACTGAGGGGAAAGGAAAGAAAAAGAAGAGGAAGAGGATGAGAAAAGAATTTAGATGCATTATGTTCATGAACCAACTCCCCACAATGAAGGGAATCATTATATACTGTAAGCATCTACTAATAAGAGTGAAAATTTTAAAAAAGAAAACCCAAATAAAGAATAAAAAGCTTCAGCAAAGGAAACCACCGGCAGAGCAAAAAGACAATTGGAACAAATTGGAAAATTTCCAACAAATTGGAAAAGAATCTTTACTAGCTGTCTCTCAGACAAAGCCCTACTATCTAAAATTATATAAAAGCTTAAAAATCAGTCCCCCCATATATAAAGACCACTTAAAAAATGGGCATCTGACACAGATAGACAATTCCCGGATCTTCTCTTTGGCACGAACACCTGTAGATGCAAATGAGTTCTAGAAAGTAGGACAGCTTTTATAGAGTGGAATATTTCTATAGGAAACTTGGTGTGGGAATGTGATGAGGGGAAGGAATAAATATGATACAGAAAGAAAATAAAAGA
>PVIC010046112.1:0-14363 GCA_004025085.1 Thryonomys swinderianus
CTGCTAAATTGGCTCTGGCATAGCAGTTCTGGTTTGGGAGTATTAGGTGTACAGCAGAGGTTCTGGGGTTCCCTGTTTTATTGCTGACAACTGCACCTTCTTTTCCCAGCACATCTAATTTCCAATCTTGTGCTGTGTGAAAATATGCAAGGGATACATCTCTCTCAAATCCGGACCTGCAGTTCATGTAAAGTGAAGTTGGTGTGGGTGAAGATGTGCAAATAGAATTGGTGTGCGTGTGTGTACCTGAGCCTCAGACAGCAATAAGGAAACTATCACTCTTCATGAAGGTCTTGTATTGCCACTCCCTCGATACCAAATATCATTTACCTATTTTCTAGCAAGGATTGAATTAGGTTAACTTGAACTAATGTACGGACTACCCAAAAGCCAGCAAGATAATAATGATCTTTTCTTATGCCTATAGAATGGCTAATTTGTTTTTTAAAATTTCCAGCTACAATAGAAATCTTCCCCCAGAGAAGAGCTGACGAGGCCATCAGAAAGAAGGCCACAGACTGTGCTGGCCCAACAAAGAAGGCCTCAGGACTTGCACAAAGTGTCCCTGATGGGTACAAGGCTTGGTCTTGGGGTCGTCCAGCTCTGGGACCACCAGAAAGTCATTACCAAACTTCTCTAGGGCTTTGTAAATAGCGGACTGAAGAAGTCATCCCAACATCTCTTTCCTTGAGGACAGCTCCAGGCACCCCTGTGCTGCCATGTAGCATCCAGTAGCTTTCAGAAACCCACAGGGACCCCCATCCGACCCCACATACTGCCCAAGACCCCTCCTACCTTGTCTGCCAAAATGGCAAGCGTCCTCTCAAGGGCAGTGGCAGACCTGTCCCTGGCCACCCTCAATAGATGCTCTGCGTAGTAACTAACTTGTGTTTTCAGGGTGTTGATCTGGGCGATGATCTCTTTTGCTCTGACAATGTCCTGTGGTATGTAGATTATGGACTGGCAGCTGGACGAAGTACTAAAAGGGATAAGAACAGAGGTAAGCGATCTTCTTGAATGAAGATGAAGATGGCGGCAGCAGCCCTACCCTGGCCCACAACTAACCCTAAACAAAGAATACTTTGCTTCCTGGGCTAGTCTAGCTGCAAATGAAGGGCACCTTGGCTGATCCTTCTTATCTACATGGTAGAAGCATCAAATGTAATAAGATGAAGTCATTTCTCTGTATGCATCTACATTTTTATCATGTTATGTGTGTAGACATTGAAATATCACTCCCAAATTTCCCAAGTATGTAAAATGTTTACCTAACAACTTCTATCAATTTAAAAGCAGTTCTTAAGTAGGCATTTTGGGTTGGCTAATATACAAAGAGGTCAAGTTATTCCCCTGAAGGGAAAGACTATAGTTGGAGCTGGACTTTGACAAAACAAAACAAAGAAAATGTTGCAAAACCTGAGTTTTCATTTGACCAATCAGACCTTCAAACTTTCTGAGAGCAGACCCACGGTTCTCCTCCCTCACCGGTGCAAACCTAGCAAGTCTCAGCATGCCAGGCCTTCCTTTTCTCCCCTGTGCCTGGCTTTCCTCCTTTGAGAGTAACAATGCATGAGAGGAAGAGGAATCAGAGAAGGCATCGTCAGTGGCAAGGCCTCAGTACCCGTGGGGGCCCTGGGCATCCGGCTCTTCCTTCTTCCCACCTCTTTGCCATCAGGAAGCATGTGCATCTGGGGGCCAAGGTCAAAACAACCCGGCCAGCAAGCAACATGGCCCGGAGCCTCAAGCTGCTCCATGCAGTCAGTGTGTGGAGCTACACTGGCCTGTGTGGTCCTCCTCAGTGGCAATGATACACCAAACGTCTCAGATCTCAGTATGTCAGTATATAGATATGTTTTCTGACCACCTGAGGAGGCCAACGAAGGGAAGAGGTATACGTTGCCAGCACAGAGATCTCCTGAAGTTTGGGGCTGTAGGCTTAGGGTAAAATACTAGCCCTCCTCTCCTGGAAAGAGGGGCCCTTTGAATGCTCTGACAAGGAGAAAGTGGCAGTGTCCTCAGCACACTCTCTCTCCATCACGTCCCCTGGAGATGAAGGTCAGCCGCCCTTCACAGGGACACCCAGGAGAGCAGGTCATCAAGAAACTGCCACTGACTGCCCCTGTGCTGCTGGACTACAGGCAAACATGCACATACCACAGACCAAAGCACCTGGAAAGGATGGCACCACCACAAGCCCACACATCACAACAGAAGATGATGAGTGCCAGAAGCCCATGCACCAGACAGTAACTGAGCCTGCGCAGCACCGGGAGCCATTCCACAGCACCATGTGCACACAACTGCTTTCCAATCTGCGATCCCTCTTCCAAATGAATAGCTGCCACTGAAAACAATTTAGTCTTGAAAATATATCTCAAGCCAAAAAGTTTTGAAACTCTATGCTTCCCTGACCCTCACTAGGAAATTTGTACAAACACAGGCCTCCTTCCGTGTCTGCATGTGGAGGTGTATTCTTCGACCCGAACAAACCCACCATGAGGCCAAGAGGGAACACACCTATCTCATGGGGCTCTTACCAGTCCGTTCTAACAACACCTACGGGGACAGGCACCGGGAAGTCAGGGCGAGTGAGAGGGCGATTGTCAAAGCACAGGACAGTGCCTGGGAGCACACGAGCCCTGTGCACAGCACCTTGCCCTAAAGCTGGAGCCCATGAGGGAGGCAGGGGGTGCAGATATTCTACTGCTCTGCAACATGCGCTCCTCTTCCCCACCAAGCCTCAACTTTAGGGAAGGGGCCCCGAGGTGCCTCTAGCTGCCCTGGGCTGCTCTGGGTACTGCCATACACAGACCAGGTGTGAGGGAGACCTGAAAGTGTCAGCAGAGTGTGGGGTGCAGTGTTCTGAGAGGGCAGGGTGGGTGTGGAGCAGTCTTTGCAGACACAAGATCAGAGCTGCCCTCTTGGGCAGGGCCTGAACTCCTGAGGAGCTGGGCCCACAGGCAGGAAACACAGAGGCCCTGGGGGCTCTCTGACTGGGACTTAGTCCTTATACCCACCAGGTAGGGAGGCTCCCAGCCTGCTTCAAGAATGTCTTGTGTGGGGAAAAGAAGGGGGGATCCCCCCAGGCCCAGGCTGGTTTCTGAAAGGTCTCATCTCTTCAGTTAAGAGCGAACCTGAAAGGGCCGGAGGGTTAGCTCAGTGGTTCTGGCACCTGCCTTGCAAGTGCAAGGTCCTGAGTTTGATTCCCAGTAACCACATACAATGTTGGGCATGGAGACTCACACCCACCAGCCATCAATACCACATACCACAGTGCTGGGCACTCGGGAGGCAGAGACAGGATTGCTGAGTTCTAGGCTTGCCTGGGCTACATAGTGAGCTCAGAGCCAGCTTGAACTACAAAGCGAGACCCTGTCTCAAACAAACAAAAAAAAAGAGGGAACCTGAAGAACTTCTCAAATAAGATGGGGACTAAATAAGGAGAGTGGGGCCATTAGCTTTGTCCCACCACTTATTCCACCTCAGATCCAACCCTGACTCCTTTACTACTCCTGGTAACAAGAAGGCTGGGCCTTCAATGGGGCCCAGTGGAGAAAAAGTGAGAGGAACCCGGCCATCAAGCCTCTTGTCAAAGAACACAGAAAGGGGTCACAGCAGCAGGATGATGCGGGACCCCAACAGACGGGCCCTTGTTGGGCATGGACTCTCGCACATCCTGAGGAACAGCCCTGATCCTGCCTCAGAGTTAGTGCAGCAATAAATGGTGCCAGATTGGCCAGGCGGACAGCAGACTGCAGACTGGCTATTCATTGTCAAAGGACATTGCAGTTGGAAGGGGCAAGCTCATCTGCAAGGTGGGGAGCCTGGAGCCCCTTGGCCCACGAGTGTGGCAGCCCAGGACAGCATGAGAGCAAGACTGACAGACGCTTTATGCACAGAAAGAAAACTCACCAACACTCCTCAAAACTGCTAAAGAAAAGAACCAAAATGAAGTATTAGCAGTCGGCAAGTAACAAATGCAAAACCAAAAGTTTAAAGAGCCAAGTGATTTTTGTCAGAACACTTCAGGTTACTTGTTGAGGCCCCAGCTGTGAGAGGACTGAACTCGGGAACCAGTGGCTTCTTCAGAACAACAACCTCACTGCTTGTGCCCAGAGCCCAGCAGATGTCCTAGTGGGCCAGAATGGCTGCACTAGAGGGATCTAGTGTGACTGGAGAAATGGATTTTGTCACATCTGTGGGAAATTAAGTAGATCGTGTATATCTGAAAAGCACTGAAGAAGCATTTTGGGCAGTGAGAATTGCTTGTTAACGTGCACCCTAATCAGGGGTCAATACTCCAATGTCCCTGCATCAGGCACCAGGGCAGCAAGGTGGCTGCCCTTGCTGGCCTTGCGGAGGCCGAGTGCTCTCTATCAGGCCCCCCACTGTCTCAGGTCACACACACTCCACACAGAAGCATGCAAAGTGCACAGACACACGCTTTCTGCCAGCTGTGCAGGGGTGAGGTGACCATGGAGAGCTTCACACCTCTGTATTCCCTAGGGGGCCCTCGGGACTGTGAGAACTGGGGCAGGTCTGGTCCCCTCATCTGTCTGCAGAGCTGTGCCCTTAGCGGGCAGGGTCAAGGTGAAGCAGGCCATGTGAGTCCTCTCGGCTAGTGCCCAGGCCCCCTGGCTTCTCCTTGTACCCAGACTCAAGAGCCCCGCCAGCTGCCTGCCGGTCACCTCTCCTGGTCACTTTCCCTGCTGAGCTGCCAGGCATCCTTCCCGCACCAATGCTGTGCTCGCTGATCACCTCCCTTCTGCCTGCGCACAGTGCTTGAACTTACGGCCTCTTATTCTGTAAAGCAGCCCATGGGCTCCTGGTCATGGCAACACAGCTGGCGATGGCCCCTGGGTCCCCGCGTATGCCAAAGCTCTCTTGCACCTGTCTGTACCCCACCACGTGGGGCTCTCTGGATATTCCCTGGCTCTCTGCTTCACCTTCCCTCACACTGTCCATGCTCCACTGGTAAGTCTGAACCTCTCACATGGCAGACTGCAAAGGTGCCTCATCCATGCTCGGCCTGCTCACTCCCTCTGTGCATGCCTCCCTGCAAGCTCTTATCTCTCCTGGGGGGACTGGCCATCCCCTCCAGTCCTGCCCTCTTCAGCCTCCACTCATTCACTTGCTATTTCTGCCCCTCACCTCAACGTGTGCTCAGTCTCAATTATTCTCCCACCCTCCAAGCTCCATCCACCTCTACCCCACAGTCTGCCGAGGACCTCACAGGGCATCTGTGCTCATCACCTCACCTCTTACACTTGTGCCCCTCAACCATTTGCAGCCTGCCTGGCAACACTCTAACCCCCTGTGTGTGCAACACTACAGCTAGGCTTCATGGCTATTTCCTGCCCAGGCTGGGTCGAAGCCCTGCTCCTGTCCAGGCCTAGATGCACCCAAATGGTGGCTGCTAACTGGTTTGTTCCCAGGCAGGGCCCTGCTCTCCACATGGCCAGGCCTCAGATCTATCAGTCCTATGTCACTGGTGATGAGGCCAGCTCTCAGCTTCAGCTCCTCTCCTGCACTGCATCCGCCATGGCCTCATTCCACACACCTCTCCCCATACTGCCTACTCAGCGACTTCCTGCTCCACACAGTAGGTCTATGCCAATGCCAAGGCCTTTTCAAACTGAGAGTGCTTCCCACTGCTGCCCTGAGGAAGGGCACGGTGTCCTCCTGCCATAATAGTCCTGCTGCTGAACCCACTGGCCAGGGACTCTAGAGGAAGCACAGCCAGCAGAGTTTGCACAGGGCTGTGGACCGAAGGAGGCATCAAAGGCAGGTCACCTGTGTGGCTCCTATGGAAGGGGCAGCCCCCTACCATGGTGCCCTCATCCCCACCAGCTCAGTCACACACAAAGCAGCGCAGGGTCCATAATGCAGCTCTTCCTGCCACACAGAAGCAGATAGATGCTTGGATGTTTTTGCAATCATATTTTGACCAGGTTTTTTAACTGTAAAACATCAGACAGCTGTACAAGCACCACAAACCCCTCCTTGTACTTACTGTTTCTTAGTCTCTTCAAATTTGCATAGCTTTTTGTGGAGACCTCCTGACTTAAACCCTTGGCAATGCGCTGATGGTGATGATGTCATACAATGGTGATGATGTCATACTTCTGATCTGAATGACAGAAAGCTCTCCTCTGTTACTCTGGGCTCAGGCCTGTGGACAAGGCGGCTCAGGGAGATGCACACCACTCAGGGATGCTGCCCCTGCATCTCCACTGGCCTCTTGTTCCCTTAATCCCACATCCCAGGCTGACAGAGGGCCTGCAGGAGCCCACCGCCATCATCTTGGTGAAGAGAGCTTCTCTTGGCCTCCAGGTGCACCATGAAGGGCTACCGGAAGCTCCTCCCAACACTCGTTTCCTTCCCTCCTGAGAGAGGAGGTTGGAGGGAGGACACTGGGTTCTCTATGAAGACCTCTTGTAGGTCCTTAGGATGTTTCTTCTCTGAGCCGCCCCACAGCGCAGCATACAGGGAAACAGAGACAGACGTGGGGCAGCTCAAGGACCAAGGGTGCAGGGAGAAAACAAATGGAATGTGATTCAACAAAAGAGAAAAAGAGGTACCTGATCCTCCATCTTGAACTCTTATCCTTTGTATGTTCAGGTTTATGGGGACAAATTCTAACTCTTTTTTTTTTTTTTGAGACAGGGTCTTGCTTTGCAGTTCAGGCTGGCCCTGAGCTCACTATGTAGCCCAGGCAAGCCTCGAACTCAGCAATCCTCCTGCCTCTGCTTCCTGAGTGCTGGGATTACAGGTGTGAGCCACTACGCCTGGCACTGTGGTGTGTGGTATTGATTGCTGGTGGGGGAGTCTCCACGCCCAGCATTGTATGTGGTTACTGGGGATTGAACTCACGGCCTTGCACTTGCAAGGCAGGCACCGGAACCACTAAGCTAACTTTTATCTGCTTTCAAACTGCTTGCTTTAAAAGAGGGACCTAATAAATACAACAAGAGAAAACAAAGGTCTCACCCTGTGTCACAAACAAGTCGACGCAAGTAGGTGCCACAACGCTGGCCCAGAAAGGTTGGAGCTGTCCTTGAACATGCTGCCTTTGCAGATGGGGGTGCCGAGGGCAGCTTGCCAGCCCAGAGACCAGCTCAGGTGGTGAAGGGAGCCAGAGAGGACCACCTTCAGCAGGTACAGGAAGACCAGGCCCTTTGGGACTCAGCTCACAGCTCAAAGACTGCAGATCCAACCAGAGGTCATAATACCCAAGATCTCCACAGACAGTCTGGCTAGAGCAACACAGTTCCACTCCAATGAGTGAAGAGGTCCGCTCATCACCATGGGGCCATTGAGATGCAGAAGTGCAGCATAGTACTGACTCAGCCTGAGGATAGTCAGGGAGGGCCCTTGTGTAAGTTTGGTTGGTTAGAGGGCTGATGTTCTGTAACCTGTATTCACAGGTTATTTCTATAACCAAGTTCCAGAATCTGTACCGAATTTAGTGGAGAACCACACACCCACTACACATAGGGATACAAATTTAAATGTGATCCAAGAAACAGAAGAAATGAATAGTCCACCTGGTGACCACTGCCGACATGCAGGTCGCAGCCAGCAGCTGTGCACACTGCATTCTGCCACAGGGGTTAACTCCCTAGAACCTGTGCTCACACTGTGGGCCTTGGACCGCAGTGCACAAGTCCTAGGACCAGAGAAATGCACGGTCCCAGACTTGCTTCTTAGCCAGATTTTCATGCTGACATGTGAGAAATTCTGTTCTGGAAAACCCAAGGTTGTATGGGTGCCATGCTTTCCCAGGTAGCATCCATTCAGCATGGGTAGGTGCCTAGTTTCCCAGACAAATGCTGCCATCTATCTCTTGGTGGGCGATTAGACCTGTTCTTCAGACTCAAACCTAACCTGTGCAGACCTATGTCTGGCTCCCTTTAATCCAAGTGTATGGACAGGTTTGTATGCTCCATGTCAGAAATGCTTTAAGGACTTAAGATTTTCCCAATAATTCATTGATTGGACTTTTTAATCAGGATCCGAAAAACTCACATTTGAAAGAATCCCACCTATGTGAGAATGTATTTTTTAGAACCCCACTCAAGTGTGTGAATGACTGGCCAGAAAGTGGGACACAGCTGCTCCACAGGGCAGGACAGCACCCACCTTTGTACTGATGGAGGTCAGTTAGGTTCTCCGGGTACATGAGGATCACAGTCTGGTACTGGGTGACAATCTGGTGCTGCAGGCTTTCCCAGCACGGGGACAGCTCCCCCAACTCTTCCACCTCACAGTCTCTGCAAGGAAGACACACACGTGAAATCTGGGGCTGGAGGGACATGGATCACCCCTAGAGGCTAGAAGGGGTAGAGAAGGGGCACTGATGCCCAGGGAGGGAGCAATGCTTACACTGTCAGCCTGAGGGACACACAGGGAAAGGGGACACACAACTACACATCAGGAGGGCCAGTGGACAGAGAAACTTTTTGCAGGAACACAGCCGAATGTTCAAGGAAAACTGAGCAGAGGTAGGAGACAGAGACCTGTCAAGGAAGGGTTATTGCTATGCCAGGCAGCACTCAGCTCAGGCACAGCCTGCCCTTGACTGGGCAGGATGACGCATGCCCCTCCAGAACAGAGGATTGGAGGCCTGGAGCCACTGTCCCATGGTCACCTCCCCTTGGGAGCTGTCAAGACCTTGTGCCTGGCTTCCCAGGTTCCCTGGGTGAGGCTTCCAGCCCACCCTACACTGGGTCAGAAAGCTGGATCCTCAGCTCAGTGGGGCTCCTCGAGCTCAGGCTGCAGGCATGCACGTTTCTGTTTAGGGTCACCCCTCTGGTCAGGACAAGGACAATAAGGAGCTGGGCCCACGTCCATTCTCCCCTTCACTGGCTCTGTGACTGGGAGGTGTCTGAGGCTGAAAGCATACCAAGAAGTCACTCCAGGCTGGCACTGGCCTTGGCTACATGTGCCCGACAGGGCATGGGGAGGGAGAAGAGGAAGTGTGATCCCCAGTACAACACCAGCTGACTGGGTAAGAGCTGAAGCATGAATTCTAAGCTTAGCTCAAGAATATCAGCAACATGATCATAATAAAAGCATAAGATGGATTTTTTTTTTAAACAGGAGTCCCTATTAGGAAAATAGGAACAGAGAAAGTATACAAGCCTAAATGCCTCATCCTAAGAAATCAGTAGCTGACAGTGATTCTGAGGACAGGAGGATTTGAGCACATTTTTAGAAATACAGGACACACACAAACCCCTTAGAGACCGCTTCTGTGGAGAGGGGAGGACCCTTATATTTTCCTTTGAGGCAGAAAAATGCTCATTTTTACCAAGTTTTTTTTTTTTTTTCAGGCTGGCCCTGAGCTCACTGAGGTGCCCAGGCAAGCCGCCACGAACTCAGCAATCCTCCTGTCTCTGCCTCCCAAGTGCTGGGATTACAGGTGTGAGCCACCACATCCAGCATTGTGGTATGAGGTGTTGATTGTTGGTGGGCGTGAGTCTCCATGCCCAGCATTATATGTGGTTACTGGGGATTGAACTAAGGACCTTGCGCTTGTGAGGCAGGCGCCAGAACCACTGAGGTAACCCTCTGGCCCCTCATTTTACCAAGTTTTTAGAAATTTACTAAATTATCTTTTAAAAGTTTTGCCATTTTATTACTATTAAATAGCAAAACAGAAAAAAAGCCAGTGCAGGAAGGGCCGTGGGGGCACCAAGGTCTCTGGTCCCTGCCAGCCACTGCCAGCAGGCCACCTTCTCCTTACATCTCTCTCCATGCTCCTGTCAGCTTAATGCTGCTATTTCCCAGAGGCTGGGTCCATCACACCTTGTCCCACAGGAAGACTAGACACAGCCGGATCTCACGGGCACAGCCCTGGGTCTCCCACGAGAGACCATCCCCGGTGCCAAGCAGTTGGCTACTGCTGACAACAACCACAACCACAAAGAGAATGATCATAGTCCAGTCATAAGCTAATGCGCCTGTCCATGGAAAGAGGACTCAGAGGCTCAAGTACAACAGGTAACTGAAAGCATGTCATAATTAACAATTAAAACCATGAAAAGTGAAGAAGCATGGAAAAGTAGATTTTTGTAGCTATGTAAATAAATGCAGAAGAAAAACAGAATTATACAATACATGCATATAGAGAGACATGGCAAATAACCAAATATTAAAAGTAGATGAACTTAGGTAGAAGGTATCTGGATATTTGCTGCATTATTCTTGCTATTTTCTCTACATTTTTTTCAAGATAAAAATGAAAATAGCTGTAATAGAACAATGAGATGTCTGCCTTCTTTCCTTCACACTTCAGGTACATGGTGCAGACACTTAAGAGCATGCAGGATAAGGTGTAGAAATGGCAGTCTGGGTGAGGCAAGGCAAAGCTGTAGGTCAGAGCCACCTCTTGGACCTCCGCCTATGCCCAGGTTGAGCCCCTCAGCGGGCACACCCAGTGTCTGGAGCCCTTCTCTGTAGTCCTGACCGATGGCTATGGCCAAAGTATGAGTAGCTATTTCCAACTTCCCAAAGGACAACTTGAGCAGCCAAAGAAGGGAAGGGAGAGTGAAGTGCTGGGTGCATCTCTGGGGCTTCGAGCTCTAACCTGTGGAAACCTCATCCTGCCACAGGCAGATGAGCAAAGGGCAGGCGACAATCCAGCCCAGCATCTGCCACATCTCAGAAAGGAGGGGTTGCGTGCCACAGGCGATGCCTCACCTGGCCGTGTCTTCTTCCAGCAGGAGCTTCATGAACTGCCAGGGCATGTGCAGGGACAGCACGCTTTCCACCATCTGCTCTAGGATCTGAAGGTGGCTGCAGTCAGGTGGCTGAAGTGGTACATGTGGCAGATGGCCCCACCGAACACTGAGGTGGGAGGACAAGAGACGTGGGCTGAGGTGAGCTGGCCCTTGGCCTTGGGTACTCATGCAGAGTTAAAACAGGCCAGACCCCACCAGTGGCTTGACCTGAAGCATCCACCTGCGACATGCAATCTTCTTGTCCCAGAAGAGGTAAGGGCCAAGGGGTGGCGTAGACAGGCTGCAATCACTAAGCTCAACATGGCACTGGAGAGTGGGAGGAAAAAGAGGAGCCCCTTCCTCACGGTATTATGCTGTAGAAGATGGCAGCATGAGGAGCAGCAAATGCTGCCCACCAGAGTGTGGGGGGGCATGGCTGTGATAGTCACAGCCAGTGGGAAACACAGGGATTCAGCTTCAGGGACGCTCATGAGAGTGCCAAGGTCCCAATGGAGGAAGCTGTTTACCTGATTTCAAGAGTGTCTTTCCACGATGAAGCATATCTGGATTGGATTCCCAAGGCCCAGTCAAACTCTCATCAATAGGCAGAACCATCTAACGACAGGGACAGAAGAAGCATGAGAGAACTGAGACTCACATGACTCCGTGTGTTCTGTAGAAGTGTGGCTTCCAACTCACAGATCTCTGAACCAAGCACACACCAGGAACTCTGCTGTGCCACCCTGCCTGAGCCACACATGCCCTCATTCCCAGACATGTGCCCACAGCAGGCCAGCTCTCCCCCTGCACCTCTCCTCAGTCACCTCCCCTCATGTCTCAGGGCTCTGGGTACAAAACGAGATGGACACACGGTGCCAGGGAACGTGCTGAGAGCAGGTGCTCAGGGTTAACCAGGGGACGGTGAGTCATCTGCATCTTACAATGTCTATGCTGTGGTGTGGGACGCTTACATTAGGATTCTCATTCGAAAGCATAGGGGCACCTGGCGAGACTGAGGGGTCCAAAGAGAAATGGGGGAAAAGTGCTGAGAAGAAAGCTTGTGAGGGCCTACGGGGCACCAGGTATCTGTGAGAGTCACTATCACCAATGTCTGGCAGATGGCCCAGGGCTCACCTGCCTTTCACCCCACCCTCTGGGTCCTGCCTCTTAGAGGAAGCCAGGAGGGAGTGGACAGAGGTGGGTTCTGGGGCAGCAGGGCTTTGCAGGCCAGACCAAAGCCCCTGCTTCCTACTTGGACCCTGGCCTGGGCTGAGCGAGGGCTGGGGCATCAAGCAGCAGGCTGCCCTTTGCTGAGCAGAGACCAGTTCCCCGTGGACAGTTTTCTTGTGAGGGCAGGAGGAGGATGGTCTACTCACCCTCCCACTGACGGTGTCCACCGCCCGAGTCACCGAGGGCTGCTGGTCTGACTTGTCTTCCATCTGCCAGCTGATGACAGTGATGTTACCAACATGGTCACTCTCTGCAGACCTGCCACAAACAGAGTGCTTTGGTGAGTGGCACTGTGACTGCCTTTCTGCATAAAAATACACTTAGCTTTCCGGGGTCATGAGGGGTCTCAGAATTGCATGCTGCAGGCAGAGGTCAGCCTGCCACCATTCCTCATTATACACCACTCTGGGGAAGGCAGAGGAGGAAACCTCAGGGCACAGGAGGGGACCGCATGTGACAAGGGCAGTGTGAGGTGCCTGGCAAAGGTGGGGGTCCCCACAGAGGAGCCAGCCCTTGGGCTCAGCCTCCCAGGTGATGGGCCCTTCTCAGAGCTGGAGAGGACTTTCAATGGCACGTGGCCCCTCTCTGCTCCTCCCCATCCACCCTCAGCTCTAGTCTGCAGCACAGGCCTGGATTTGGACACCATGGTAGATTCCTGAGGGCCTGAATGTTGAGGGATGCCGCTTGTGTACTGCAGCCCTGCTCAGCCTCACCTCCAAGACCCCTCTCGGGGGCTGACAGGGCTGTTCCAATCTGAGTCACCCTGGGAGCCCGTGCATTTTATTTGTGATGCCTGACCTAGTCCACTTCTAAATCTGTATGTGGTCCCACGCAGTGACCATTTTCTTTGCAACTTTCCTTTTTGTCTTGCCTGGAAAAAATCCTTCAGTTATCCACCCAACACTTACCTTTTCAAAAAGGGAAATGTTCACCCAGGCATGGTGGCTCACTCCTGTGATCCCAGCACTCAGGAGACAGAGACAGGAGGATTGCTGAGTTCGAGGCTTACCTGGGCTACATAGTGAGCTCAGGATTAGCCTGAACTATAAAGCGAGACCCTGTCTCACAAAAAAAAAAAAAAAAAAAAAAAAAAAAAAAAAAAAAAAAAAAAAAAAAAAAAAAAAAAAAAAAAAAAAAAAAAGAAAAAAAGGGAAATGTTCATTTCTTACACCAAATTCTGACCCAACTAGATTTAGTTCTGGCACAGATCTACCTAAATATTTTTTTTGTCAAGCAGCCTCTTCCCTCACATGAACTCTCTTATTTTACCAAAGATGCTTCCTTTTTCCCTGAATGAAGTTCTCCACAGACACCAAGCAGCTGGCGGAGCTCTCTTCCTGTCTGTGGAGGGGAGCCACATGCAACACTGTCACTGCCTGTGGTAGCTGCCAACTGTCTCCATATTGAAGGGACTAAGTCTGCTTTGTTTGCTATTTTGAACTATTTTCCAAGACAATAACTTTACATTTTTTATGTAATTTTAAATAAAGAACAATATGCTGGGTTGGGGGTGGGACCTGTTTCTGAAATGAACCTGAGAAGTTTGGATATCTTCCACCCTTCCCCAGGGACACAGCAAAGGCTTCCCCTTCACTCATTCATTCCTTCAGTAAATATTACTGAGTACCAGGTGTTGTGATACAGTGATGAAGGCAAGCAGAGAAAAAAGCTCACATTCTCCCAAGGAGGGGACAGAGCACAGACAACTACACTTAAAATTATCAGAGTAGAGGGCTAAAGATTTAACTCAGTGGCGCCACACCTGCCTTGCAAGTGCAAGGTTGTAAGTTCAATCCCTGGTACCACACACACACACACACAAAAATTCCAATTACATATACACCTCTAAATCAGAGGAGGCATATGCCTACTCTGGGTATGAGACAGCTGCACCCTGTCCTTCCTACAGAAAGCACCCACCTCCGCACTGCATCACCTCAAGGACAACCTCCCCCCTCAGGGGCCAAGTGTTCTCTCAGGAAAGGAAATGGGTCCTTTCCGTTCTGTTCCTGGACCTCGTGACTCCAGATGCCTTCAAAGGAACAAAATTAAATACTGACCTGAGTGTTAGATGCAACCTATGGTGCCTGTCTGGAGCAGATCTTTGACAGTGAACATTCCCGAGCCCTGTAAATACATCTGAGGAGGAGCAGAGGAGACAACATGAGTGCACCGTCTGGCCTCTGGTTCCCACAGCTCACCTGACCCCAACGTGGGAGCCCAAAAAGGCTCTGAAAGAAGCTCCCAAAGACAAATATGTTTAAATATGAGTCATTCATGAGCCAGACCAAAATCAATCGCATGCTCACCTCTCATTTGAATGATTAACTAAAACAAGAAGAAAACCCAGGAACCATAGCCTGTTACTTAACTGCTCCCTGAGATCTGTCTTTGACGTCATATACAGTT
>PVIC010046113.1:0-14319 GCA_004025085.1 Thryonomys swinderianus
GAGATTACATAAAGGATTTTGCCTAGTTTGGACTAAATTTGTGCAGGGCAAATTTGACTTTGGGACCCTTCAGTTGATTACATCTTGCAGTGTGAATGACCAGCTCAATTTACAACTGTTGGACCTAACAAAAGCTTTGAAGTTGACTTAACCTTCTAGTATTAGCACGATGGATAAAGTTGATCGAATTCAGACAGAGAATACATAGCAAAGTGAATTATCTGAAGGCAGGTGACAATGACAGATATGCAGACATTCTCCACAATAATGTATTTAGAGTTGATAAAATTTCTTGGCAGATTAAGCTCAGATGCCAAAGAAAGTATATTGGAAAGTTATACAAACACTGGTTCTTTTTCAACTGTAAATGTTACTGTGTGTTTCAGTGTTTGATTTCTGATTATAGAGACTTCTTTATGTACTATTGTTACTTTCTTTGCCCTATGAAGCAATTTAAAAATGTGACTTAGCCTTAAATGTCATTTCAGAGACTTTGATAGATTATTATTTTTCTCTGTGTGAAAATGTTCATAGGATTTATCTTTTTGATTATCTGTACTTATAGTAAGCTTAATTATTAATGCATAAAATAGATTTTAGTAAAATTAGAAAATTATTATCTCATGTATAATTAATTGGAGAATTATTATTAATGAATGCTTTGACTCTAAGAAAAAAATCATGTTAAGGCCTTAATAGGTGCCTTAGAAAACAAAGATTTGAAGTTATAAGTATATTCAAATGAAAGTTTTCAAAATAATAATA
This sequence comes from Thryonomys swinderianus, assembly GCA_004025085.1. NCBI lineage: Eukaryota > Metazoa > Chordata > Mammalia > Rodentia > Thryonomyidae > Thryonomys > Thryonomys swinderianus. Next base: position 766 of record PVIC010046113.1, read on the forward strand.
TTGATCTATATTCTCATAATAAAAACAAGATTACACAATTACATATTTTTGAAAGAGTAGTAATGTCAACGTTCTCAGTCGCTTCAGTCACATCCTGCAGATGTTAGTGGCCGTAGAAACTGATGGCAGTGTGTCTTGCTGCGTGTTCTTGAGTGAGGAACTCTTCAGAGAATCTGAACCCCGTGCACGCTGGCCTTGTGTGCCAGCGTGGATTTGTAATTAGATGGGACCTGCTGTCCCACGGGTTGCAGAGGCTGATTTTAACAAAAAAATGAAGCATTAGTCACAGAGGCCACAGTGCGTGTCTGGAGGACAGGGCTGCTGAGCTGTGGGCGCTGCCGGAAGTGGGCGCTGCCGGAAGTGGGCGCTGCCGGAAGTGGGCGCTGCCGGAAGTGGGCGTGGGGCTGGAGGGCCAGAGGCGGCGCTGTGCGTCCCTGGCGCTGCTCTCTTGAAGTAAAGGCGAGGCCCAGTTCAACAGAGGAAAAGTCAGGGGACTTGAAATATCTAAACCTTAACCTGGGGTAGGGAGGCATACGCAAGTCAAGTACCAATTATCTTGGAAATATTTTTACATGTAAATAAAGTTCACAAAGGGTATTTATTTGTTCTGTTCCCTCTTAAAATAAGCATCTTAGAAAGGGTCACCTGGGGGTTCTGTACAACTGCAAAACTGAAACTCAAAGACTGATGAAGTGCTCTATGGGAAAGCAAGACTATCTTCCACATTCTTTTCATGTAGGCAAAATAATTTTTACACAAAAGACCAACAATTCTAGTTTAAGAGAGAGCACAATCTCAGTATATAGAGAAAATACCCTAAACAACCTTAGTAACATAATCTAATGTGACTTCAATGGTAAAATTTATTCCAGGAGTGGAAAAGTGATCTCATTAGTTATAATGCAAATATATTCAAAGAGAAAAACCAAACATTCATATCTACCTATAGGCTAACCATCCATTTCTTACAAACTTGCCTATAAATTACTTTCTTTAATATAAAAATATGTATATCAACTTAAATGGCATAATTATGCTTAAAATTAAAACAGCCAGCAAAAGACAAACGTGTTCTTCGCCACTGGCGTTTTTTTTTTCTGGGCTTTAATATTCATTTCCATTTCTAGCACTATTGATATTTTAGTAGCTCTCAACATCATATGCAAAGAGAACAGAAATAGAAGAATTATTACTCCTTCAGGAAGGTTATTGGCTTGTTTCTTTTATTAAATCAGGGGTACAAGTTCCCCAGCAAAGTAGGTTATAATTTAAAAAATAGTTATTCACCACTTACTGTAGACCAATCACTTTTCCAGTCACTAAACATGCATTAATTTATGTAACATTCACAGAAATTTTAAACTCGGTAAAGTTCAGACACAAAGGAATGAAATCATTTAGCCAAAAAGGCATTAATTACAAGTTGAAGACCAGCACTGCTCAAGGGCTTCAAGAGTATAGCAGAGATTTGTCTCATTGTAGGAGTGGATTTCTAGTTGCTCCTGAGGTTGGTCATTTGGTTTTAAAGTAAGCAATTAAAATTATACAGTGGATACAATGCTCTTTGTATCTTGTTTAAAAATCTATGTTCATCAAGAACTTATTCTATGGCCTTTTAATAATATATGTTTTTAAATGATTTAATCCTTGGTATTTCCTGGATGAGAAATTTCTTCATGAATTAGAAGAATTTCTCTACCTTTGTGAACTGATTTCTTAAATGCACCTCTTAGTTTTCCAGTTATAAAATACTTTTAAACAGAAATTCAAAAGACGTTTTAAAAAAAGAAAACCTCCAATTTCACATTGACGCCATGGGGTGCTGGAGGCTGTTGAGATTTTGGGGCCGATACTGACTTCGGGGAGAAGGGGGGTTAGTTTCCCATCCCGTTGCTTTGAAAACCAGGAGAGAGGAAACCTAAAAACAACATCAACAGCAACAAAAACAGGGATCTAAAATTTCTAAATACTGTAATCCCCGAAATATATAGTAAATGTTAACCTGTACCAAATTGCTTGTCAGGAAAGGCAACTTCGTCAGCTAGGAATAATGAACTGAAGCTAAAATTGTGGTCTTTGTGACCTTTTTGCACACGCATGAACTGCAAGGTGGACTCTTGCTAATGAAAATCCAAGCCCCTTCCCGTCTTTATGCTCTGACTTGCTTTGGTGACAGCTTCTGTCCAGTGTATCGGTGAGTTCATAACCATCGACATGTCTTCTTATTTAATGGGGAAGAATTTGAGGGTCATTTCCTGCAGTATCTTTATACTGTTATAGCAAAACTATAGCCTTCCACCGGAATTAGTCTTTGTGCAAAACCACATGAAATAGCCCCACACGGGAAAGAAAACAGAGACTCATCTAGTGTTTTCCAGCCTTCTAGTAGACACACATTAAAACGGAAGGGTTTCATAATTTCTTAAACAGCTACTTTCTATTTGCAGGCAAATCAGAGGGAATGAGTCCACAAAAGAGGATCGTTGACTTATGATTCATTATCACAAGTTATATTTATTTCTTAAATGTACCCACATACTTGTAGTTGGTCAAACAGACACACAGAGAGATTTTTGTGACATTTGAAACTCACAATCAAATAAAAATAACATTTAAAAGAGTAGATGTGACATGGACCATCGTTAATCATATATTTATACACAATTTTAATAATCTGTCCTCCAGTTATGATTCATCACTGAGCCTGGGTAATACTTGTCTAGTATGAGAAAATTGAATGAGATGGAGGCTAAACTAAGACATACATAAAAGATTTTCATGGGTAGTTACGACAGTGCTCTAGTCCTGAATAATAGCAGAGCAGTTTGAAGTTCATACTACAGGGCTCACGGACACGCAGAATCACAGACATTGTCTAAGCAGTCGCTACCCTATGCATCACCCTCACTAAGGAAATTCTGAAAAGTCTCCCCTTAAAATGAGAATAAAGGGGAATATGGGTACTTCTGCTGCTTCTGCTCAGCATGTAATGGAGGCAGCCCGTTATCCACTAATGCAGAGAAGAGGAAAGCAAAAAGGTATTATCGCCCTTGCAGAAAATTTAGGGGAAACATAAAACCGCTAGCATCAATAAGAAAATTTTTCAAAGAAGCAACATCAAAGATTAATATACAAAATCCATTACATGATCATATGCTAGGACTGAAAATCAGAATTCAAAATTTAAAAATATTAGAATAACACGAGTGTGGGATCCCATTAAGAAAATGAGTGTAAGTACTTTCTGAAAATTTGCACCTCTCAAAAGCAAAAAGTTGGTGAAATTTGTCTAAATTAATCTTTCAGAGCGCAGGAAGTTCACCAAAGCCTTCCAAAAATCCGAGAAGCATTTATGAAGAGAAATTACTCAATCTTAAGAAAAACCTTCCCGGCTCCCTCAGTGATGCTGGTGACCATACGTCACGCTGCTGAGGACCTCAGGTTACATGAATGACAAACACTGAGAATAAACGGAGCAGTGGTTTCAATCATACATCTCCTAAATAATATGGAGAAATTACATTAAAATGATCTCAGAGTTCAGCTTCATTTTTTAAAAATCTGAATCTTTATTGGTACACCGTATATACACATCATGACCACACACAACATTGAGAATTGTACCAGCATATGACACAATTTAATTCTCATTTTTCCTATCCTCCCACCCCTCTGACAACCCTCCGCCATCTATATACATAAGCTTTGCTTTCCTTTTTGTGTTACCATCATATTTTTTCTTCCCTTTGTTACTAACGACTACATCTCATTTCAAAATATCTACCATAGGGCCAGAGATTTAGCTCAGTGTTTCCAGTGCCTGCCTCGCAAGTGCAAGGCCCTGAGTTTGATCCCAGTAACTACATATGATGCTGGGCGTGGTGATTCACACCCACCAGCCATCTATACCACATACCACCGTGCCGGGCGTGGTGGCTCATGCCTGTAATCCCAGCACTCGGGAGGCAGAGGCAGGAGGATTGCTGAGTTCCAGGCTTGCCTGGTCTACATAGTGAACTGAGGGTCAGCCTGAACTACAAAGTGAGACCTTGTCTCAAAAAAAAAAAATCTACCATATATTCTTAACAAGATATATTTGTACAAAGTAAGATATTTTTACTAAGGCTAAATTACACTTGGATAATGTCATTTTTGAATATTTTACATTATTAAGAAAATCAATTTATCTATATAAAGCTATAATCTGTATTTGTGGATATAAAATTTAGACAGTAAAGTATTTAAATATCATTACATTAATTCAGTTATATTAAGCACATAGACAATTATTTTGCCTTTAATATAAACATTAACTGAAAATACTTTTATAGTTGATGAATGTTTAAGCAATATATTATTGTTTCATGGCCATTTAAATCTTATTTTTACCCTACAGTTAATCTAGACCTTGCTTAGAATCTGAATTGTCTGATAGTATAAGAAACTACCTGACTGGACTCTATAAATTTAAAATTCTTATTACTTTTATTTTAAAATAGCTTCCCACACATTAGCAATCCAAGTAAGTTGAGCATCTAAAGAGAAAAGCAAAGTGGGATCTTATTTTCTGCTCTTCTTAAATTCAAAACTGAGGCAAAGGAAAGGTAGGCTCATGATACTGAACTTTTAACACCTTACACTCCAGGGATGCAGACTTGGAATTAAAACAACTTGACATTTTAAAAGATTATTAAATTTACTATCAGTCAGAACATCTTTCAGAACAGAACATTTTCACTGAGTCTATGGCCAACTATTTTGATTCGGCATTTAGGACTCAATTACTGTGGAAGGACATTTGTAGGTAGAACCGGATTGCTTCATTCATATTTTGTACCCAACTTTCAGCTATTTTGTAACTGAAAAGAATGAATGTCATGTCTGCCTTTTGATGTGTTGTTCATAAACCCTGCTCCTTATTAAGCTTGCATTTGTGGAACGACAACTTCCTGTGAGATGACTTTTACCCTAGAAGGATAGCAAACACTAAATCGTTTAATTAAAATAAAATTAGTGGCCTCGTGGAGCTCTCTTTTAGTATCCATTAAGAGTTAGGTAATGCTCAAGCAACTTTCCTGAAATAGGCACTTAGTTCCACACTCTTCTCTATAATTAAATTAGTTATATTGTGATTTCTACGGTAAGTTAATGCAGATGAAAACAAGAACTAAAGGGGACAAAACACTTTTTGCCTAGAGCCTGTGATGGGGAACAACTTTTATTTTTCTCCCATCTGGAATCTTTTGAGTAAGTTGCTGGCTTTTCTGAATGGTATAACTTCTTAATTTCAATTTCCGGAGAGCAGCCTAAAATTGGTATGGTGATTATTCTTTAAAAAATATGAAATATCCCATCAGTCTAGCTGTGTGGAGACAGAATGACGTCAAGACTTGAAAAAAAGAAAGAAAGAAAGAAAGAAAGGTTAATAAGTGCACTGAAATAGTGCTTCTTGCGTTCCGGTGACTGTGCCTGATCTTGCTTTCCATTCTCTCCTTGAGTGTCCCGGACGCAGTCGGCCTCCAGGCCTCCCGAGGGGCCTGCCGTCTTTGGTCCCAGAGTCCATAGGCCCCCTGGGCTCCGTGCGGCCCTGCCAGGCGTCTGACCTGGCACCTGCTCTCCGTGGTTACCCTCTGTACTGTATGACTCTCCGCACTGCTGCATGTGAAGGGAGCACGTCTTTCCTAGCGGAAGACAATCCCTCTGTATCATTTATATCTTTGTGCCCACGATTTTAATGCTTCTCTTTGTGCTGTGGACCCTTTTGGTGGAGTACGCAAGTGACACATTCTTCCTGAGGATGATGTTCCTAAACCCATTGAATAAAATATGATGGTTTAAAAAGAAATAAAGTATATTGAAACATGGTTGTTAAAGTAGTAAAGAATAACTTTATTCAGAGTAATATATGTGCCTCTTAACAAACCGTCAACAACATAGGGAACGAGTATAATGAGCATGATTTTGAAGTGGTGAATGAACATATATATTTTTGATATCTGCAATAACTGAGCTGTGCCACACAGAAGTGCCTGGTTTCGTGGGCAGTGCTGCTATTTGCCATGGATTAGCTTAAATGTATAGACTCCTCTATTTTGTTGCATTCCGCTGAACCCGAGTGTCCTCTTCTGAAAAGTAGATGCTTTTCAGTATTGATTTCATTTTCAGTATCAGTCACTGACTGACTGAGCATTCAAATTTGTAAGAGCTCAGCATAACACCTGCACCAAATAAGCTAAACACGATGATGTGTTTAGCAATCCTGTTGTTCATCTAGCTGCTTACAGTCACACTCTGACTCTATAAAAACTTCCGGCTTTCAGGAATGCCTGCAGAGGGATACGTGCAGAGCTCAAGTGTGCATGGACAGAACGCTGCTCATGGGGTTATGGGGTTGGCCTATCTCTTCACTTAGGAAACTCCTGTGCTCACATTTGCTCTTGAACCTGTGCAGGTTGCCTATGACTAATTTTCAGATTTTAGGTGGCAAATGGTAATTCTGAGTGGACCCTTTCATAGTGTGTCTTTTTATTTCACGAATTCTTTGCTAAAACTTTCTGCAAGTCCCAAGTCACTGGCAGGCTCCTATCTCCCCTCTTTTGTCCTCCACCGTCTCTTTGAAATTCTCCAGACGTCAAGCCTTTTATCATTTCCTGCCTTGACAGCAATGACAGAATTAAAATAAAATGTAAAGACCCATTCTAACTACTTAGATATCTCCCAGCTACATTACTGTGCTAATATCAATGGAAGCATCTGTTTAAAAAGACTGAATCCGCCTCAGCTTTCCTGAAAGAAAAGTGATGTTGAGTATTTCGATCTCATACTAGTGAAACTGGCCCAGGGACAGATTTATTCACCTTACTGACATTTTTCCATAAGTAAATCTGCTCCCTACCCCGAGCATTGTTTTAAAAATGATACAGAGAACACGATGCCTCTGAAAGCATTTCTAAGAATACAAACATTTATAATTGCAAGCACTACATAATCCAGTGACAGAACTAAGTTGTGGATAATCTTTTCCGACCAGCTACAGGCAGTTGCTTCACAACCAGCCTGACGTAGTTCCCTTGGTCTCCTACCCTTCATAGTATCGAGGTCTGAAAGCTCACACACGCTACGGGTGCCAGGCAGGGTCAACCTCTACTCTGGCATAGGCTAAAGCAGTTGTCTGTGACCTCAAACTGTGAGACACAAAATCCTACAAAAGTGAAACATCTTTTACTGCCAAAACTATTTTATTCTCTTATCCTTTTTTCCCAACATAAGGTTCTATCTTTTAAAATATTCTTTATATAACTAATATTATTTTGAGCATCTTCCAGGTCAAGCATTATCCAACTCTTTTGAATAGATTACCTGATTTAACATTTACAGTCATAGTATAAGTTACGATTAATATTTATGTCATTACCTTTACTTAGGTAATATGCAAAATATTTCAAATAAATGGATCTTTTCCTTAAAGATGCATAAGTTGAATTTTGACAACATATTATACATTCATTTTAATTTTCAATCTATTCCCATGCAACTGAAAGACACCCCGCTGTTCCTTGGGGAGCAGGACAAGGGGTAGTTTTTTCACGTATTCCCCTTCGTACCAAGAAGTGCCTCCAGCTGGCAGGAACCCTGGAGACAGGGGAGAGGAGTGAAACAAATTCTCGCTCCCTATTTTCAGAAAGCATCACTCTTCCAAAAGCCTTTTCTTAGCCCCAAAACTATGGGAGGAGACATACCTGATGATGAAGCCACTTGGTCTGTGGTTTTTCACTATGTCATCTCTACAAAATGAGTAGATTTTTTTTTTACATCAACAAAGAGAGTAGTTTCTAGATCCAGAGTCTGGAGTATCTCCCAGGTCTCTAGATTCGAAATTTCATGAGATTTTTTTTTTCACTGTCAATTGACTCAAGCATACCACCATTTCTAATGGTTTTTAAAAAATATCTTTGGTCTTCTGTCCTTTTCTAAGCAAGAAAAGGAGTTCCCTAATTATAGATGCTATCATTTTCTCCACAGTATTGCATTCTGAAGAATATTTTATTCATTAGTAACATACGATTATAAGGAATGAGTTTAACATGGTTAGTTCTGGTTTGAATTTGTTCTCCCAGGAAACACATAAATCAACCACTGCACAAAACATGCTCTGATGTGCTTAAAATTCTAGGTTACAGAAGCCACCTTTGGGTCAAAGCAGTGGTCTCAGTGTTCCCAGTGGTCTCAGTATTTGCATCCATGAGAAGATTTTATGTTGAGATGTGCAACAAAGTGACGATATGAGAAACTGGCACCTTGGAAGCTGATTAGGTCAAGAGAGTGCAGCCCTTGTTACTGAGATTAGTGCCCCTCCAAGAAGACACGGAAACCCCAGTTCTTGGCTTCCTCCTAGTTACTCCTCTAGAGGGCGCCATCTAGACTCACAGTGTGGGCCCTCACCAGACGCTGAATTTGGGGACCCATTGGCCTTGGGTTTTCTACCTTCCAGAGTCAGGGTAAATTAGTTTCTGTCCCTCATCAGGTACCCATTTGTGTTACAGCATTTTGTTACAGTGGTGTGAACAGACGGAGACAAATGAGATTTAGAATTTACCAGTGTCACTGAATCAGTCTCATGTGCAATTTTATTTCTTCATTGTTTTTCAGCAACATCCTTAATCAATGTCATGTTAACATAATGGATTAAAAATGACAGTGGCAACACCAGAAATTTCTAATGTATTCATAGGTTTGGGACCAAAACTGTACTGACGTGTCAGTCTCTTACGCTTTACAGTGAGTCTTTTCAAGGACACAAAGCACATCAAGAGATTAAATTTCAAGATAGCTCTTGTTATCTATTTAACCCACACTCTGTGGGCACAGCAAACAAGATCATTGAAGTCATCCAGCCGGACTCCTCGGCTTCAAACAAGACTTTACCATTTGGGCAACGATGGTGGATGTGAAAATCTTAAATGTCACGGGGTTCAGAGCCTTTCTTTGGCGTGATTGAGGGTATTTTACTCTCTGTCAAGGATTCGAAGGGTTTTTCCAGTTCTGTCTCTAAAACGTGGCCCATTAGCCTGAGCCAGTGGAAGAGAAAATTACAAATTCTTTCTGGAAGTCAGCCTCTGAAGCAAATGCAGAGTATTTAAAAAAATGTCTGTGGTCTACTTTTACTTTTGAAATTGTACACAAAAAGAATAAGGAAACGTTCTTTTGCTGGTTCAATTATTTTTCTTCCCTGATGCAGAAAAAATATGAATAGAGGAAGGAGCGATGAGTTAGTCCCTATTCAAATTATATATTATCTTCCAGAAGAAGCCATGACTAAATAAGTCTCTTAATTACAAATTCATTGTATGGATAGCCTCTCATTTTTACATAATTTCTAAGCAAAATATTCATGCCTCTGCATTTTCCAGAAAGGAATATAAAACAGATATTCAACTCTCTCTATAAGAGATACATGAAGAAGGCCAGAGATTTAGCTCAGTGGTTCCGCCGCCTGCCTAGCAAGCACAAGGTCCCTGGTTTGATTCTGGTAACAACATACAATGATAATATTGGGCCTGGTAGCTCACACGTGTCATCCCAGCACTTGGGAGGCAGAGGAAGGAGGATTGCTGAGTCTGAGGCTTGCCTGGGCTACATAGTGGGCTCAGGGCCAGCCTAAACAACAAAGCAAGACCCTGTCACAAAAACAAACAAACAAACAAACAAACAAACAAAAAACCATAAGGAAAGAAATCTATAGGAGAGAACAAAGTATTCTTATAGTCCAAAGGGAAGTCAATCTCTTAGCCAACTTTCCTTGAATAGGTTTGCCTACTCTTCCATGTTTTTAATGTATCTTAGTTACATAGAAGAGTGGACTTCATTCTGGCATATTTTTATGTCTATAAAGCAACTTTGACCATTACTTCCTATTATTTCACCTGTTATCCTCCTCTTTTATGATTCTCTTCCTCTTCTTTAGCAGCTCCTCTTCTAATCTCATGACACCTTTTTGTCTTTTAGATTTTATAGATGGGAGGAAAATGCAGTATCTGCCTGGCTTATTTTGGTTAACATTTCTAGTTCCACCCATTTTTCTACAGATGACATGATCTCAGTCTTCGCTGTGGATGAGTCACACTCTCATGTGTGATAACCCGTATTTTATTTGCCCTTTCATGAGTTGATGGGCACCTAGGCCACATTAAAAAAATGGGCTGCAGTTGTCCCCACCAGTGTGCTGACTCTAATTCTGTTAGGAATATGGCAAGGGCCGTTCTAGCTGGGTCACATGGTAGCTCTAGTCTCAGGTTTCAGGAGCCGCCATACTGATTTCCGTGTAGCCGTATGGATCTCAGGTCCCACCACTGATTTCTCCACATCCACACTAGCATTGAAGGATTTTTTTTTTTTTGCACTCTTGACAACAGGTACTCTGACTGTTATAAGATATAATTTTCATGTGATTTTGCATTTCCCCGATGGCAAAAATACTGAAAATTTTTCAGGTAATTATTGGCCAGGACCTTGGCCTACCTTTTATCTGAGGTTTTCATTTCCAAGATGTCTATTTGATTCTCTTTCCAAATCACTGTTTCCTTATTGAAATGTTCATTCCTGTTCTTCCTTATCATTCTTACTACCTTCAACTCTTTATGTGTATATTCTCCAAGTTCATAGATGGTCTTAACAATCATTTTTTAAAAAATCCTTTGCATTTCATTTCATCCACTTCAGTATCTTGACTGGGGGTTAGGAACCGTGAGGGGCCTGTTGTGGCCCTGTCTCCTCACTTGTCTTGTGTGTCTAAGCAGAGTCCTCCACCTCCATGGGCGTAGATGTAGTGTCTGTCCCCTGTGATGTGAGGATTGCTCCCATTAGCAGCTTCCTCCTTGGGCTGAGATGCAGGCCTACCTCCCTCACCATCCGCTCGCATGTCAGAGGTGCTGGTTCCATCCCCCACACTGCTCGAGGGGACGAGATCACTGTAGCAACCTTGAAAACTACAATGTAGTTCTTAGAGGAACCTAAAGTGAAGCCTGATGAAAACTACCTCAACACTTCCATTAATCAAAATCAAGAAAGGACTGTTAGTAGAACAGACTAAAAGATTAGGAATTGATGATATAAAATTATCATTGAAGTGTATTCTCGAAAAGAAAAACAGGGGAGGAAATAGGAGAAAGGAAAAAGAAGGAAAGGATAAAAAATGAGGAAAAAACAGAAAATTCAGCTGGGTGTGGTGGCTCACGCCTGTAATCCCAGCACTTGGGAGGCAGAGACAGGCGATTGCTGAGTTTGAGGCTTGCCTGGGCTACATAGTGAGTCAGCCTGAACTACAAAGTGAGACCCTGTCTCAAAAAAAAAAAAAAAAAAAAAAAAAAAAAAAAAAAAAAAAAAAAAGAGAAAAAAGAAAAGAGAATTCAATGTAACAACTTTTTTGGGGGGGGGAATTAGAAAAATTCAATTAAAGGACTTTTTTAAAGAAAAAATAAAATTAGAATAAAAAACATTAACAAGGAGAAGACAATAACACAACACAGCAGGAAGAAAAGCAAAAAACAGAGTTGGACTAAGGTAAGTACCTTGCTGAGGTGCTTAACCTGAGCACATGCTTCTTTCTGACCTTTCTAGCTGGCACAAAAGTCCCAAATCATCTAGCAACATGCTTTAAGATTCAGGAACAATTAACTGTTTCTTGGTGGAAGTTTTTGTTCTCTAGGAAGAAAGAGTGAAGGCTTCTGTTAATAATGAATCGGTGGTTACCTTCTAGTATACAATGCTGCTTCCCAAATTCATGCTCAGAATTTCTCCTAGAGCCACTAAGTAATACTAAGTAATACTATTTACTTTAAATAACTTGCCTGGGCTGACTCAGACTTAGGTCCACAGAGCCCTGTGTGTCTGAGTTAAACCTGGAAGGGCCTGAGTTTGGAACCAAAGCAGGTGTCGAATTGTACAGTCATGCAGTCATCGCATACGAAGCAGTAATTACACCATGTTACCCTGCACTTGTGTGGAGCAATTCTGCTCTTTTAATTCCGTAGCCAGCTCAGTTTTATTTTCCTCATTATGAAATTATAAAATACAACAGTAGGAGACTAGGAGAATCAAAATATAATTTATAGATGAGTCATAAAGGTCATATGGGGTGAAAGAAATATGGTTGTAATTTTTATATTATTCAAATGTTTTTGTTCTCAAAAGAAATCTCATTCTGTAATATTAATATACACTAATAAAAAATAAATACATACATAAGTAAATAAATGGTCCAGTATCTGATCTTTCAGGATTACTTTAGCTTTTTGTGGCTCAATTTCTCAAAACTGGAATACATTAAAGCCTGCTCATAACATTCCCCTAAAACCCAGAACCAATAACTATCTTATGCTTATAACAGCATCTCACAGAAAAATAAGAATCCACTGGACAGTATTACCCAGAATGCCCCGCACTGTGGGGTTCCATTGGCTATTCAACAATGGGTCTTGCATTTCTGCCATTTCATGAGGGGAATTAGGGGTGTGTGAAGAAGTCAGACCTGGTTTTGCTCTTGGTCTCATAGCTGAGCCATGCAAAAAAACCTCATAAATCCAAATATGTAAGAAAACGTGTGTGTTGGCAGCAGACATTGGTGCAAAACACTAAGGAAAAATCTAAAATACTAAGGTGAAATCTAAAGCAGCTGAAAAAGTTTCATAACAAAAGCTTATTTGAACAAAATCTCTACAAATAAGTGAGAGACCAATTTAATTTTTTGTTTGTTTGTTTTGAGACAGAGTCTCACTAAGTAGCTCAGCCTAGCTGCAGTCACAGCAATCCTCCTGCCTCTGTCTCCTGTTTTAAAACTGCAAGAGACTTGCTATTCATAAAACAAAAGGTAGATATTCTTACTTCGGTGAAATGACACTAATTGAATCACAACACATAAGTCTGTTGCAGTTTTTTTTTTTTTTTTGCTTTTGAGACAGGGTCTCGCTTTGTAGTTCAGACTGGCCCTGAGCTCACTATGGTGCCCAGGCAAGCCTCTGCGAACTCAGTAATCCTCCTGTCTCTGCCTCCCGAGTGCTGGGATGACAGGCGTGAGCCACCACGTCCGGCATTGTGGTATGCGGTGTTGATTGTTGGTGGGCGTGAGTCTCCACGCCCAGCATTGTGTGTGGTTACCGGGGATCGAACTCAGGGCCTTGCGCTTGCGAGGCAGGTGCCGGAACCACTGAGCTAACCCTCCGGCCCCAGTCTGTTGCAGTTTTAAAACAGGATTAACAATGTTAGGTTTTCCAGGTGACTGTAGTTTTTTATTTTTTTAATTTTTATTTATTTATTTTTGAGACAGAGTCTCATTTTGTAGTTCAGGCTGGCCCTGAACTCACTATGTAGTCCAGGCAAGCCTCGAACTCAGCAATCCTCCTGCCTCTGCCTCCCGAGTGCTAGGATTACAGGCGTGAGCCAGCACGCCTGGCACTGTGGTGTGTGGTATGGATTGCTGGTGGGCGTGAGTCACCACACCCAGCATTGTATGTGGTTCCCAGGATCGAACTCAGGACCTTGCGCTTGCGAGGCAGGCGC
>PVIC010046114.1:0-14376 GCA_004025085.1 Thryonomys swinderianus
TTTTTTTTTTTTTTTTGCTTTTTGGAGACAGGGTCTTGCTTTGTAGTTCAGGCTGGCCCTGAGCTCACTATGGTGCCCAGGCAAGCTGCCGCGAACTCAGCAATCCTCCCGTCTCTGCCTCCTGAGTGCTGGGATTACAGGCGTGAGCCACCATGCCCAGCATTATATGTGGTAACCGGGGATCGAACTCAGGTCCTTCCGCTTGCAAGGCAGGCGCCGGAACCACTGAGCTAACCCTCCAGCCCAACACTGATTTTTTTACCCTAAAGCAAATACACAGGTAGTGTAGAATTCATCTTGGAAAAATAAAAGCTTATCATTGGCTGGAGATTTAGCTCAGTGGTTCCTGTGCCTGCCTAGCAAGCACAAGGTCCCTGGTTCTATCCCCAGTAACCACATACAACAATACCAGACTTGGTAACTCATACCCTCCAACAATCAGTACCCTATACCACAATGCCGGGCATGGTGGCATCTGCCTGTACTCCCAGCACTTGAGAGACAAGAGACAGGAGGATTGCTGAGTTCAAGGCTTGCATGGCCTACATAGTGAGTTCAGGGCCAGCCTGAACTACAAAGCGAGACCATGTCTCAAAAAAAAAATTTAAAAAGTTTAGCATTACACCAGGAAAATTCAACAAAAATACCTACATTTATATATCACAGAAGCAGGTTTTTCTGGTTCCAAATTTAACTACAGCAATCTGAGAGAAAAAGCCAGCTCACTATCACAAAAGCCTGTGGTTTTTACAAATGTGATATTGTGTATAAGAAGTTTATTATGTTTATAAAGTCTAAACCTAAAAAGACTTGAAATCTACATTATTAAAAAATAAATGGCTTCAATAACAAAAATACATTGTCATACCTAAATCTAGATTTTTTAAATTTTTTCTTGGTTATTGAAACTGGAGGTTTTTCAGAATAATGCAAACGTAATCTTATTTCTGTCTGGCACGTCAGCCATCCACAATCCAGAGTTTCAACACCACCTGGCAGATTAAAACATAAAAAAATAGAAATAATTTAGCATATTCTTTAAAACAATTTAGTAAGTATAATACACACTGACTAGTGAAATCTTGTCTAACAGAAATTGTATACTGGCAATTCTAGTTCATACTCACATTTTATTTCACTGACCTTTATATAACACTGATTTTTTTACCCTAAAGCAAATACACAGGTAGTGTAGAATTCATCTTGGAAAAATAAACAGTAATATGAAAGAAGAAAAGTTATATGATTAACAACTGAAAAAAAAAACAATAGCCTATGCATTCATTACTTAATTAAAATATTCTTTTTGAATCTAATTCTGAAGTAATGTAAATCTATTTCCAAACTCACACTGCAAGAAGATTCATAACCTAGGAAATATTCCATTAGGGATCACTATTCCACTTCTAAAGCTTCACATAAGCTGTTCAACTAAAATTAGCACTGCCACTGGCATTAGAGACGTGAGAAACAGTTTAGAAAAACAAATCAAGTATCAAGGAATAGTTAACAAAACTGTGTCAATTATGTATTCTCATATTTTATAGTCATAAACACAAAACATGATTGAAAATACCACTGTTAATACTGTTTAACTAGAACATATCCACTAATGTAGTAAACCTATCTAGTAAACTAGAACTTATCCACTAATGTAATAAAGTTGTAGTAAATCTATCTAGAATCTAGAACTTATCCACTAATGCAATAAAGTTTTTATGCATACCAGAAAAGTTGTCAACCCATTTAGATCTAAATCTTTTCATCAACAGGGCTTTAAAAAAAAAATCAAGAAATCTCTTTCTCCTCAGTATAACTTAAGAACATTTAATAATTAATTGTCTAATTTTACAGACTTTAGAAATGGACAGAGAAATGACTTCCCATCCTAAAAGCTAATTTACAGCTAAATTTAGGATGGCAAACTACACCAAAGGGGGAAAAAAAAGGAAAAATGAAACAAAAAAATGAGGAAAGAAATGCTGTTTTATGACTATACACAACATATAAAAGGGCATAATACTATGTATTACAACTAAAGAAATGAAAAATTACTTGTTAAAGAGGGAGTTTCAAAACAGGCACTGTAAATATTTGTAAATAAAGATAAAACTAAAACAATAATAAAGTTTTCGAGTATTATAAATGATATTTTGATATAAAACATCCTACACAAAATTTCAGAGAGGCAGATTAATTCTTATCCAAATGCTGGCAGACCATCCACATTGCTAATATGTACAAACATACACAACAGTAAAACCATAACCAAAACATTCAGTCCTGCTCTTGCCAGAAAAGCAAACTGGTTATCAGTGACTTATCTCTGGCTCACAGCATAGGCACAAATTCCACCCACCTTTTTTTCACCTTTAATTTCTATGGTACAAGCTTTCTAAAATGAGAAGGGAAGTTAGCAGCATAACCCTGAGAGATTAAGAATTCCAGTCATTGAAGAAAATCTTAATCCTCAGAAAATTATTTACTGAAGTAGAAAAGAATAAAAACATAACATTCAGCACATTCTGAAGTTCAGGCATTTTCTACTGTGCTGTAAATTAAGCTTCAAAGATTCAGCTGGAATTATTGCAGCAGTCTGGATACACTAGACTTCACATGTTTTTGAGACAGAGTCTTACTATGTAGCTCTAGATATCTCTAAACTCATTATGTAGCCCAGACTGGCCTCAAACTCATGGTAATCCTCCTGCCTCAGCCTCCAGAGTACTAGGATCACAGGCATGTGCTACCATACCTGGTCAAATTTTAAGAAATATTTATGGGTAGAGAATTATAACTCAAGAAATGTATACATTGGTCAAGTCAGGTTAATTGGTATTCGCCTCTTCAAATAAGTATATTGCATTTAAATTATATAAACTCATATACCTGAAATCACCAATCAAACAACAGTGTTTATCTTTTTTGTGAAAGCATGAAAATGTAAAGTCTAAGAATTTTATTGGAAACTTTTAAATGTATATGCTTGTTGGGTTTATTTTCAAAATCATAGTATACTCTATTTCCCAATGCCACATATTTCAAGTGAAATGTATCCCAGTCATATCAGTAAGTACTTTGAGAATGCAGTCGCACTTACTGTGGATTCCAAATTTTCCATCGTCAATAATAATTTCACTTTCTAGAATTCAAGGAAAATAGAAAAT
Source organism: Thryonomys swinderianus (assembly GCA_004025085.1). Lineage (NCBI taxonomy): Eukaryota > Metazoa > Chordata > Mammalia > Rodentia > Thryonomyidae > Thryonomys > Thryonomys swinderianus. Next base: position 3,168 of record PVIC010046114.1, read on the forward strand.
CTTATTAAAATTCATGATTATACAAAATGAACAAATGAGAAAATATCAACTTTAAGGACTGTTTAAAATATTGTCTAAAATTTAAAAGCAGCCTAAACTGCATTAGCATATTTATTAAAGCCCTCAATAAAAAATTCCCTCTGAAAAATCTAGCAAACACTAGTTCTTACAGACTTTACTATTCAGGGCAGTGTAAAAAGCAGAAATAAGCCAGGCGTGGTGGCTCATGCCTGTAATCCCAGCACTTGGGAGGCAGAGACAGGAGGATTGCTGAGTTCGAGGCTTGCCTGAGCTACATAGTGAGCTCAGAGCTAGCTTGAACTACAAAGCAAGACCCTGTCTCAAAAAAAAAAAAAAAAAAAAAAAAAAAAAAAAAAAAAAAAAAAAAAAAAAAGCAGAAATAAAATCCCTCAGAGATGTGCTCTAGAGCATTGGGACTTCTACACCCTCCAATGCCAAGCTTTAGGTGGCTGGATTATGGTAACTCCCTGTCAAATTTTTTTCAAACTAAAGGTGTTGGCACAATTAAAACGCTTATTCTTAGGTAGTGCACATTCTGAATTTGTCTGACAGATAATTCTCCTGAAACCTCAACTACTCTCTTTGGCCAGCTAAAAAGCTTTTCAAATGGTATAAACTTACCTGTTTAAAAAGAGCTGTGAGGAACTACCAAGAAAAGAACAAGTGCTAGCATAGCCCCTTCTCCTAACAAATCAAATAAATGAATAAATCTGCAAAGGTCCAATCCTCTAAATAAAATACTAATTACCATTCCTTCCCATCTCCTTTCCTAGGTTGCTTTAAACACAGTTATGAAATTTTTTAAAAATAAATGCTATAGGGGCCGGAGGATTAGCTCAGTGGTTCCTGCGCCTGCCTGTCTGGCAAGTGCAAGGCCCTGAGTTCGATCCCCGGTAACCACATACAATGCTGGGCGTGGAGACTCACGCCCACCAGCCATCAATGCCACATACCACAGTGCCGGGCGTGGTGGCTCACGCCTGTAATCCCAGCACTCGGGAGGCAGAGACAGGAGGATTGCTGAGTTCCAGGCTTGCCTGGGCTACATAGTGAGCTCAGGGCCAGCCTGAACTAAAGCGAGACCCTGTCTCAAAGAAAATAAATAAATAAATAAATAAATGCTATAATTCCTAGGACAGATTCTCAAGTAGATTGCACACAGCTCTCAAAAGTTCTATTTCCCAATGCCGGACGTGGTGGCTCACGCCTGTAATCCCAGCACTCGGGAGGCAGAGACAGGAGGATTGCTGAGTTCGCGGTGGCTTACCTGGGCACCATAGTGAGCTCAGGGCCAGCCTGAACTACCATGCGAGACCCTGTCTCAAAAAGCAAAAAAAAAAAAAAAGTTCCATTTCCCTTGCCAGGCGTGGTGGCTCACGCCTGTAATCCCAGCACTCGGGAGGCAGAGACAGGAGGATTGCTGAGTTCAAGGCTTGCCTGGGCTACATAGTGAGCTCAGGGCCAGCCTGAACTGCAAAGCAAGACCCTGTCTCCAAAAATAAAAAAGTTCTATTTCCCAAAGCAATAAATTTCTTTCTATAAAACACAAACAAAATCACCATAATTCTTATGATAAAAAAACTAAGTGCAAGATGCTTTAACTTAACATGTTCCAACCCCAATATGGGACTACTGAATAAAAATTATAATAAATTATAATTTATTATAAGATTTCTAAATACACTATCAGAATGTATTAAAACAAAAGGAAATCCAATAAAGAAGATAGAATGAGACTTCTATTTAAATAAGATTAAATAAATAAATGTCCTTGATACAAGGAAAACAGAAATACCCACTGCTGTCTAAATCTAAGATACTAAGCAGGCAATTCGGTTATCATCCTTTAACTTTGCCTAAAAACTAAAAGATATACTTTTCAACACTTAGTCCATTTACAATGAACACTGCAATGAAGTGGATAATACATGTAAAATCAACTTCATATTCTACCTTTAGCACAGCAAAATATATTAAAAAACATCTGTATGAAGAGAAATGCCATTTTCAGGCACAAGAAAACTGAGTCACACTTTTAAAACAAACAAGCTCTCTGAATATCAATTCTAGCATAAACAGCAAAGAACTTTAAGCAAATCAAGAGGAAAATGTGTAAACTATAACAACAAAGAAATCTGAATTCATTTACTTGAGTTTATTCAAATATTTACTAGTTTAAAAAATGAGAATAACTGATTCTTCGGCTCTTACTCCTCAAACCTAAAAATCTGATTTTCTTTTGGATTACTTCTTTCCTCAAAATGTTGTCTAAGCCTGAGCAAGTTATCAAATAAGGCCACAGATGCTCAGTCAAGAACATTATCTTATAAACTTTCTGACATATCCATGAAAACAAGTATTTCATAATAACCTAACAAGAAAGTAAAAGTAACTAGGCAAGCAATTCTAATAAAGTTTACAAATAAAGGCAATTGAGAATTGTTTAATTTCAAAAGATCCATGAAATGCTAAGTGAAATTTGAAGTATGATAATGCATTGACTTTAAACTTTAAAATAAATTTTAACAAATCTCACTAAGCCATTGTGCAGCATATTAGTAACTTTATGCATATGCCTCAAACAGATGCAGTTAATGCCCATACCTAAAGGGGTTATTGATCGTGGTTGTAGATGAGTCTCCCACTTGTGAACTATGACTTGACATGGACCACCGATAGTCTGCAATTTAAAAGTTAAATGTCTGCAATAATTTCTTATATCTTATTTTCTACCCATGACTCCATTAGATGTTTGTGGCCTTATACTAAATATGAAACCAAGAGATTCATCTTGCCAATTATCAGTATATACGTCAAAGTTAGGAATGTACTCCAATCACAAAACATGATGAAATGCTGGAAGAAAATGAGGTAGTAAATTAAGAAAAATGAAATGAATAAAACTCTCTTAAAACCATTCATAAATCTGTCTACAATACTCAATTGTTTAAAAAGAAATTTTAATTTTGTAATGACATTAACTGTCATGAAGTTAATACTGTATATACTCTGGTATGTCAGCAGTAAAAGAAGTACTAAAGTATCTGTCTCCTGCTCTATTTAAAAGCCTCCAGCCAGGTGTAATAGTGCACACCTATAATCCAGGGTTTGAGAGGCTGAAGCAGGAGAATTGCCAAGAGTTTGAGCCAGCCTGGGATACACAGTGAGGTTAAGGTCAGCCTGAACTACATAGTGACATGCCATCTCCAAAAACAAGTCTTCGGGTGACTGGAAAAGCCTAAAATAAGCTCACAGTAGGAAAAAATACTGAGATCAATTACAAGTTACTTTAAGAATTTAAATGTATAAAATTATGTATTTAAGTGAGGACAATGTGTATCAGATTTCACACATCACAGTAATCAGTGTTTCTAAAGAGCCCACAGAAAATCCAAAAAGAAAGGACACATGAATAGGTAAATGTGAAGAACAAGTATAAGAGAATATTCACTTTGATTCAAACGCCTAAGAGTTTACAAAATCACGTGATAATTCCTAATACTGTCTTCTGCTATCATGTTCCCTTGCTTAAAAAGAAAGCTTTATATCATTGTTGATACCTATACAAGCATTTTAAAACGAGACTGAACCACCACCAAAGATTCCCTGAATGTGTCCTAAAAGGCCGAAGTGTATATATTCATTATTTTTAATTTATTTTTTGAGGACAGACTCATTATATAGTTCAAGCTGACTTCAAACTCACTATGTAGCCCAGGGTGGCCTTCAACTCAAAGTTATCCTCCTGCCTCAGGCTCCCAAGTGCTGAGATCATAGGTCTGTGCCGTCATGCTTGGCAAGACTTAAAAAAAAAAAAAAACAACTCCATACTTCTCAGCACACAGGAAAAAAAAAAGCATCCTATTTCTCTTTAATTATTAAAAAAGAGACTAAAGTTACATGCCAAAATAGAGCCCTTAATACAATTTTAGAATAAAAATTTCAAACTGTAACCTTCTAAGGCATTACTGCTTTTCACTTTAATGTGTTGTATGGAGAAACTTTAAAACATCAGCAAAAAAAATAATCTCAAAATCTTTCATTATCACGCCACTTTGGGATATCTCTATCAACATTTCCACACAAATCATTGAGCCCTTTTCTGCACATACAGTATACTCTGAAGATGTCTGAAAATTCCAACCTTTGGTCTCTACAATGTATGTCTTCAAATACATTAGGTATCCATCTCCGAGTCTTACTGGATTTTAATATTGATTATGTAAGTATGCCAAATAGCAATATATATGTAATAGATGAGACACATTATTAAATCCCAGTTACTCTCATCACTTAAAGAGAATTAAAGAAAAAAATGAAAATTCAGATTTTGCAAATGGAAAGGGGATTAACAGTTGAAGAAGGGGTGAAATTTAGCTCTGTGGCACCATGCCTGCCTCACAAGCACAAGGTCTTGAGTTCAATCCCTGGTAGTAGGGGTTGGGGACAGAATGGGAGGAAGGATCCGGAGGGGAAGAGAAGAAAAAGAATTACTAAATATTGCATATATGTACAAATTCTCCAAGATAAATGCAATCATTATGTCCTGCAATGTACTAATTAAAAATACATAATTTTACGCCGGAGATTTAGCTCAGTGGTTCCAGCGCTCACAAGTGCAAGGTCCTGAGTTCGATCCCCGGTAACCACATACAATGCTGGGCATGGCGACTCACGCCCACCAGCAGTCAACACCACATACCACAGTGCCGGGCTTGGTGGTTCACACCTGTAATCCCAGCACTCGGGAGGCAGAGGCAGGAGGATTGCTGAGTTTGAGGCTTGCCTGGGCTATATAGTGAGCTCAGGGCCAGCCTGAACCACAAAGCAAGACCCTGTCTCAAAAAAAAAAAAACATAATTTTAAAAACTATCAGGAAAAACTCCTTTTTAAAAGCTGCATACTTTTGAAGAACTAAAATAACATTAGATATTACTTATGTACCACACTAAATGAAAAATTTTTACTAGCTGAATGCCTTGTTGCTGTAAAGGTTCACATTTGTGGGGGGGAGTAATAGGAAGCAGATTCAGGATCATGTGCTTGCCAAGTAGGTACAGATCCACTGGGCTACCACCCAGGCCCAAAGCTTCACTTATTAACTGGCATACGAGGTAAATTTTTTTAATGTTAAGTTGTTTGCCTTAAAATATAGAAAATATCATTTCCATTGCATGAAGAGATTTTTTTTAGAACTTCTTTCCTGATCCTTTTCCAAGTGTTTAAACTTAACTTCGCTTATTTTCTAGTGTTTCTGTTTTAATATTCAGATCTTTAATTCATTTTTATTTGGTTTAGTACTTAATGAAACACAGGGGTCTACCCGTCATAGTGGGGATGCTAGGCAGACACAGTCACTGAGCTACATCCACAGCCCACATGTGTCTAGTTAAACATCTAACTTTCTAACCTCTGAGGATTACATTACAAATAGAAGCAAAGTTTCTTAGTAACAATAAGGAGTCAAAATGAATTATTCTGTGCCTTTTTCCTATCCTACTTCTCATGTTCCCCTGCACACCCTCCCTCAAATCCTTTTCTCTACAAAGACGTGTGAATTAATGTTCTTAAAAAAATTACTAATCAAAAAGGAGTTGAGGATGAGATACTTAGCTCGATGGTTCTGGCACCTGCCTAGCAAGCACAAGTGCCCTGTTTCTATCCCCGGTAACTACATACAACAATATCAGGCATGCTAACACACCCACCAGCAATAAGTACCACATACCACAATGCTGGGCATGGTGGCTCACACCTGTAATCCCAGCACTCGGGAGGCAGAGGTAGGATTGCAGTGAGTTCGAGGCTTGGTTGGGCTACATAGTGAGCTCAGGACCAGCCCGAACTACAAAGCAAAACCCTGTCTCTAAAAAAAAAAAAAAGATTTGACAGGAAACAAATTATGTATTTTTGACATTCTACTCTCATCTATTTTAGTAACAAACCCACTATGCATATCATCAAATCACCTAGATTTGAACAGACTACTTGAGCAGCAGTATAAAGTAACAGTTCAACAAATGAGATAACATTCACACCAAAAATCTATGTTGGTTGGTACATAATGATTTAAAAGAACCAACTTTTAAAATATACTGAACTGTTAAAATTATTTTGATTACTGTACTAAACTTTAGAAGGTAATCTTATAATTTAGTTTTACTAAAGTTCTTTAACAACAACAACAACAAAAGCCTAAATATTGGGAAATTCAAATTCAAAATGTCAGGTTTGTTTGTTTTTGAGATAGGGTCTCACTACATAGCACAGGCTGGCTTCAAACTGTGGCAATCCTTCTGTCTCAGCCTCCTGTGTGCTAGAATCAAGTATGTGCCTCCACGCCTGGCAAAATCTGTTTTGACTCAAAAGCTTGCCATTTTTTTCTAACATGTTGGCTGTAATAATGGATTCAGCGTCATTTAATTCTATTCTACAAAAGGCTGCTATAACTGTAGAAATGTTTAGCAAAAAACATAGATAATTCATTTCTGCAAGAAAGGTCTTATATTTCTTTCTTAAACAGTGACATCAGTTGGCTATATCAAGCACCAAGAGAAGTAAAAGATTATTTAATATGTAGGCTGGGGTTCTATGGTTTTTAAACAAACCAGCAAGCAATATTTAGGCTATTATACAATATTATGGCTTTCACATATAAACTTTGAAAATTTTTTACTGATTTTTTCTTTCCACAATTTTGAAAACAATCCACATATAAAAAGAGACTGAGCTATTTTATCTACAGTGTCACATAGAAACCAACTATATTGTTATCTAAAAACCAATTTTTCGTAAGACTAAATTAAAAAATGGTCACCTAACCAAGAGTAAATCAAAGGAAGCTAGGTCAATAGACATCTCTGAGAAGATTCAAATCTCAATTTAGTCACTTATTTAGTATCCACAAGAACTGTATCAAGAAATCATTCTTCAGCAATGACAAACTTAGCTATTCTGAAAATAAACAATTTGCCTCTCAAAGATAACTGTTTCTTTTGCTTAACAATTTAAACATGAAGTGAAATTAAATCAAAACAAGAGTTTGCAATGAAGCTAATGAGTTAATGTTAGCACCCATAAACATTAGAAAGAGAAATGTTGGGCCGGAGGGTTAGCTCAGTGGTTCCGGCGCCTGCCTCGCAAGCGGAAGGGCCTGAGTTCGATCCCCGGTTACCACATATAATGCTGGGCGTGGTGGCTCACGCCTGTAATCCCAGCACTCGGGAGGCAGAGACAGGAGGATTGCTGAGTTCCTGGCGGCTTGCCTGGGCACCATAGTGAGCTCAGGGCCAGCCTGAACTACAAAGCAAGACCCTGTCTCCAAAAAAGCAAAAAAAAAAAAAAAAAAAGAGAAATGTTACTGAAAAATAGAACAAATTTCACTAAAATGAAGTAAAAATTTAAAAGCTTATAATTAAAAATTGGCTAACTTTTCACTACAAGTAAACATCCTTAAATCCAACCACAAGAAAAGGGCAGTAGACATGGATTTTAGTAAGATTTTTAAGTTACATTACATGTTAATTCAAAAATTGATGAAGGACATGAAATTAATATGTAGACTCATACCAATGTTCTCACTGTAGGAGTATTAAGTTTCCCATGTTTAATTAAAATAAGTTTGTCATTTCCAAAATATCTTAAAATGCAAAATATTAATACCTTATTCTAATTTTACAAAGTGTAAAAGAAAATATATAGCTATGAAAAAAACAGAAAAAGGATTTTAGTCCTCAGCTTTTAAACTAAAAGGAATATGCCACAAAAGGCAAAGTATGAAGAGAAAATATGAATGGTAGAATTTTATTTGTCACAATACAATTTTAGTAATGAAAGGGCCCTACAAAATGCAGAGTTCAAACCCTTCATGTTACAGAGGAAGAAGCTACAATCGAAAGGTCAAGAGCTGGGGATGTAGCTCAGTGGTGCCACGCCTGCCCAGCAAGCCAAGGTCTTATGTTTGATCCCCAGTATGATAAATAAATATATGAATGAATGAATGAATGAATGAGTGAATGAATGAATGAACAAATAAATAAAATGGATGGGAGAAGGCTAGGTTACTTGTCCAATCTTAACATTTTTAGTGTAGGTGCTTCAACTGCCTGGTTAAACTACCTTCTAAACAATTTTTGATTCAGTAAAATTAATCTTTTCTCTATTTTTAGATTTTTATTGCTATGTTTTCCTATCATAATTTATCTTTATAAGTACTGCCATTAGTTTATACCATTTCATGAGTACACATTATTTCTATCATTTGACAAAGCACAATTTAGACAGTTTTGTGATATTTCTAATAAAAAACTTTCACTTAAAAATGCCACCAACTTTTAAGTGTCACGTTAAGCTGATGTGTTGAAAAAAAATCCATATGCATGGGATTTTATGTAGCTATTTACTCTATTCCATGAAAAACATACTTACCATAGCAGCCCCTGCATCACACGGTACATGTGTACACGATACAGAGCAAGCACCTACTTAAAGAAACACACTCACCAACATATACTGTAAACTTTTGCAAGTATTACAAGGGGAAAACTGATGTTTTACTGTTAAGCAGACTTCTTGCCAATTTTTTCCAAAAGGCATTTTTTGGACTGATTTGCTGCTTTTGAATACACTTTTAACGAAGAGTAAATACTATAGGTTGGTTTAATTTGACCTGTATTGACAACAGTCTTACTTTTTAAATCTATGCCCAAAGGACTCATGATTTTTCTTGTTCAAATTTCCCTTTCCAAGTAAACTTTGATTTCCCATTACAAAATTAAATTTTGTGTTAGCAGGATTTTCAAACTATATTCTCTCTATATACTATTCAATTTATACTGAAGAACTTTGCCACAATGCATAGCCTCTGTCAAATAAATGCTCATTTAAGTTATTAAAGTGAGACTATTGTCAAAATAAGCCAACACAATGGTCAACCATGAAATAATTTATTTACTGAATATTTACAAAATATTCTTGGAATAAAAAACGTAATAGGTGCAAAAGACAGCTGAAGTAGGTTTTGTTAGTTTTCTTTCTTCTAGATAGTGGTGGCTAAGAGTATGAGGCAATAGCGACTGGCTGAATTTTTCATATGTAGCAATAGTATTCAAAGATTTCCAAGGGAAACAGCTATTTTAAAAAGGTCCAACTCATGTTTTATTTCCTACATCTGTCCTAAATCCTTGTTATATGCATGCCAAGTGTACCAAAGGTAAAACTCTGAAGGAAAAGAATCCTTTCAGCAATTAAGTATTTGTAGACTAGCAGAGAAAGAAAAAACTTTTTTCCTAAAATATAAAAACAATCTCCAAGTAATAAATCATTATGAAAAGGCAGATTGACAATTATTAGCTATTCCAAAGGCCTTCAGAAAAGATCCTGGCTATTAATGCTAGCTTGTGGAAAATGCTAAGAGGACTCACTTCAACTCTGTTTGGGGCTGAAACTCTGCAGCCATTAGGAGATGGCTACTGCAAAATAATTTTTAAAACAACCACTTAAAAGTTGCCTACATACTTCTCTAAATGTATTTATATGTAGAGTTAAACAGAAAAAGAAAAACAATTGTAACTGGTTACTGACCAGTTTACAAGTCACAGAAAATGCATACCTATAGAGAAATTTGTCAGCAAAACCAATCTCATAAGAATGTTGTTGAACATACTTACTATTAATCTTTTAAAAATTCCGCTGGCAGACATCTGCTTTGAAATGGCTACTGACTTGCTTTTTGGCACTAAAATACTGAGAGTTCTATTCCTTATTTAACCAAAACATTCATTTTACTTTTAATGTTTCAAACTTAAGTTAGTTGCTTTTAAAAGAAGTAAATAAACTGGATACTAGATAAAGAAAACATACCTTTGGTTCTAAAAAGTACCCTTTGAAGTAGCGATACTCAACAGATAATCCTCTAGTAAGTGCAATGGTTGCTTTCCATAACATGCTGTCAGAGAAAGAAAGATTAAAAGTATCATCAGCCTTGAACTGACATATATTAAAGACTCCATAACTCACAACTACTCCAATAACGTCTATGACCAATTCTACTTGTTTATCCCTGCACAGAATTTCACTATAGGCCTACGTGATGCAGGCAGAGGAAACAGATGGTAAATAGTACAGGATGGCCTCCACCTTTGAGGAGTTTGCATTCCATGGACAGACAAATAAGCAAACAAGTAAGCAAGATGCCCTGCAAGTTCTGAGGCTTTGCAGCAGAGAATCAGGGAAGAAAATATGAACTGAGATCTCATGATGAAAGGGCACCAGCTATACACAGAACCTAAAATGCAACAAACACAAAATCCAAATTGCACAAAGGTGGAGGCCTGCATCAGGATCTTCTGTTAAACCTCCCACTTACCACGAAAGTTTGCTATGAGGTTTTGGGACAGAAGCTTTTAGGTCACAAGTGAGGAGTGAACACTGTCAAGCCACATGCCACCTGTGGCCAACCCCAGTTCTGTACTCCTTTTCCTTTGACTGTCCCACACAAGTTCCTACTATCCCCTTAGCCAAAAAAATCAGAATCTGTAACTTGTTTCAATTCAAATGTTTTCCTCTGACCTGTGCTACTCGAAATAAACTAAAGTACTAAGCCAATAAATGCTTCAAAGTAAATAATTCACTATAATTCCTAATTTTATCTGAGTTTTACCTTCAAATGAAAGGTCAATGGTCTATACACAGTATGGTACTGGGAGCATCAAGATGAGGCAGGAACATATTAGATGTGAATTCAGAAGTCCTACCCAGACATGGAGTGGAGGCTAAGCAGTCTGCACATGACTGACCAACACTTTGAAGGCCACTGTCCTAGCCCATCATCCAGTCATTAATTTAATGTGTGTAGTCACACAACGTCTGACACACCTTCACAGCCACTGTTCTAAAATTCAAGGAAGAAAGGTTTTTGAAGGGGATAAATACCTCATCCTTCTGGGAAAGTCTACTAAATGTCTAGTAAAGAGTAGGTATCACAATAAATGTTTTGTTATAAAAATTTTTTTTTTTTTTTTTTTTTTTGCTTTTTGGAGACAGGGTCTCGCTTTGTAGTTCAGGCTGGCCCTGAGCTCACTATGGTGCCCAGGCAAGCCGCCGTGAACTCAGCAATCCTCTTGTCTCTGCCTCCCGAGTGCTGGGATTACAGGCGTGAGCCACCACGCCCGGCATTGTGGTATGCGGT
>PVIC010046115.1:0-14366 GCA_004025085.1 Thryonomys swinderianus
AGTTGGTTGTTGCTCTTAGACAAGTCTCTCTTTCTAGGCCTCAGTTTCTCCATTTCTAGTGAGCGCCTTCATGGTGAGCCAAGGGGCTGTCCCCACCCTTCCCTGCTGCAGGCGATGGTGTGACCTTGGGCTGCCCAGCTCGCAGCTGTCTCTGCCGTGCTCCTCCCTGGTTTGAGGAAAATCTCCCGGGCACCCAGTTCGCTGTGAAAGGCAGCAGCAGACTGTGAGTGGCCTTGTTTCTGATCAGAGGTAACTCGGGCTTCTGCGGCAGGAGCCAAACCAGGACTTAATAAATGCCGCGGGGCTCAGGATGTAATCTCCCACCCGCGTCCTCCATAAATAACCACGCCTGGAGCCTGGCTGCTGGCTGTCCTGGATCTGGCAGGCTGAGCTCTCAGGCTTTCCAAACGGCACGCAGGACGATGGCCGGTGGAGCGAGAGACTCTAGTTCTTGCCTCTTGTCGGGTGTTGGCTGGAAAAAGCTCAGAGGCTCAGCAGGAAGGCAGCACCTAAGGGCAGGCACATGCTGGGAAGGAAGCCGCGCTGCCCTCAGAACCACTAGCAGCCTCCTCCGCCCAAGACGGTGACCCCACTTTCTGCACAGCGACAGCCCTGCTGAGGCTCTGCCACAAGTTCCTGGGCACAAACTAAGCTGGCCACATCTCCCTGAGGTGACATGCACCCAAACCAGGGAGGATTTTTCAAAATCTCCAAGATGCCCTAAACAAAAAAAGCCAGATAAATTCCAAAGGAATTCAGCTGATATAGTGGCAATAAATTACCACAAAGTGCTACAACTTGTACCACAAAGTGCTACAACTTACGGTTAAGGTTAGGGTTAGGATACCACGACACTATCCGGTGGGTAGCAGAGAGGCTGGCTCAGAGAGGGTAACAGCTTTGCCTGGGTTGGGCAGCTAGCAAGTGGCTGAGCTGGGCTACAGCTTAGTTTCTCTGCTTCCTGTGCTGTTTTCTAGAGGAAGATGCAAGCTGATCCACATTTTCAGGCCATTCTGCCCTGGTTGTGGGCTGTGTTTTTACCTTGTATGCTCCTGCATGGCTGTCACCTGCTGGGTCTCTTCTGGAGAGCTCAGCTTCCTCTAAGGACTCTTCCAGAGAGAAGCTGGAGTCCAAGACAAAGGTCACCATGTCCTTCAGCTGCTCCGAGTACTCCTCCAGTGAGGACAGGCAGCCTGTGCAGGTACCAGACTCATATTTCCAGAACTGGTGACAACCTGGCCTGGAGACACAGTGGAAAGTTTGTGGGCTTTCAGGCTCTCAATACGTCCTGATAATGCTTTTTATTTATTTATTTATTTATTTGCAAGGAGTCATGCTATGTAGGTAACCTTGAACCCAGTACGTACACTGGCCTGGAACCTGCAATCCTCCTGCCTTGCCACCTGAATGCTAAGATTATAGGCATATGCTACCATGGCTAGAGGAAAATGAAGTTTTTAAAAGGACTAGTGAGAATGAAGGAGATTATCTGGTACTGGAATTTCAGGCACAGTTACCAAGGTGGAGAACATGGGTTTTGGCTGCAGGCTTTGCAGGCCTCCTCAAACATGAGCAGTCAGGAGCATGTGTATACTGTAGCCTCCGTCTCCCACCCCACTGTAGTTCCTATAACTCTGCCTGAGACCAGCCACAACAACAAGAAAAGAAAAAAAAAAAAAAACAATGGTGCTTCTGTTCGCTGTGACCACAAGACCAACAGACCACAAGGGACAAAGGACGCTCTCAGAGCTGCCAGGGGATGAAGACTTTCTCTCTCCTAGAGAAACTCTCCTGCAGTTATAGCCTTTACCAGCTCCAAAAACATTTACTGCAGCATTTCTCCCTGATGGCCACATGCTTAGTGATGGGGCTCAGGAGATGGAGAGGACTCCTTCCCAGCTGGTTATCCTCTGTAGGTGAGACCATATTGAAACCAGAGAGTTGCAAAATAGAGCAGTGAACTAAGCAGTCTAAGTAGAAGACCGACTCAGAGAATGGAGAAATCTACCTTCTACTATTGTTATAGTTTGGATATATCAGAATGAGAGTCACAGTCTTAGTGGGAGGAAAATGGGTTGTTGGGAGCATCCTTTGAATGGTACATCACATCTCTGGCTCCTTCCTCTCTTCTCCTTTTGCTGCCTGGCCACCATGAGGCCACTACACACTTCCTCTGTGATGTGCTGCCTCACCCCAGGCCCAAAACAAAGGAGCCAACCATGGCTTGAGGGCTATAAAATCTTAACTCAAAACAAACCTTTCCTTCTTATAAGTTGTTTATCTCAGGTACTTTGTTACAGTTATGGAAAGCTGATTAACACACTTATGATGGAGGAGATGCTGGGTCTTACTTGAGGTATAAATAGGAGCTTACTGGTTGGAGAAAACAAGCATTTCTAGGAAGAGGGAGGAGAGGAAAAAGAAGGTATTAAACCACGGTCCACTGACAGGTCAGCACTGAGAGTCTCCCAGCTGGTGATGCAGGAAGTGCCAGGGGAAAATGTAAAGGAGCAACCATAGTTAGCCCCTGCTGGGGTTTCTGTGGAACCCTCCCACCCTTGGAGTCCACAAGACAATAATGACAGGATGTTGCTGGGGAGCTTTCAGTGTGGGTGAGGGATAGGGCTGCCTGGGGTGTCAGGGTCAGGGAAAAGCTAAGCTGGGGCCGGGTCACCACAGGTCCTGAGGTGGGGCTTCGGGTGCAGCCAAAGCGGGTGTTAAATGACACCTAATAGGAGAGTCACACGACCAGATTCAGACCTAGAAAACCCCACCGTGGTGGGGAGAATAGAAGATGGGGCAGGAGGGGAGAGGGCAAGACTAAGATAAGGGGAACAGTCAAGATGTTAGTCTTGGCAAGGGAAGGTGTGGGCCACAGCTGGCCTACTGGGCAAGACTGACTGGAGAGGCATTAATTACAGCAACAGAGTCCCAGGGGAATTTACGAAACACATCATACAGCGACCTCCATCCATGGACAAGAGCTCCCAGTGGACAGTCGAAACTGTGGCCTATACCAAGCCCTACACAGGCTATATGTCCTCATGATTGTATATACCTGAGATAGTTTAACTTATAAATTAAGCACTGTAAGAGATTAACAACATCTAATAATAACATGGAATAACTGAAACAATGTCTGGCAAGAAAAGTCATTCAAAACTGACTTTTCTATTTCTGGAATTTCTCACGCGACGTTTTCAGATCTCAGTTAACAATGAGTAACTGAAACCATGTGTAGGGGGCGCTGCTGAGTCTGAGTCAGGACCAACACAGTCGCCCACAGTGCTGATGCCTTTGTTAGTGCTGCACACGTTTTTCTTCTGAATTCTGTGCAGGCAGCTTTCTGACTTGGGTGACAAAGTGACAGATGGCAGTACACATGGGATTTCTCCAGGCTGGACTTTCTTAGAAATCCCCAAGTTCTACTGCGGGGAAGGGGGCGAGGGAGGGGGCAGACACGTGGGTTGAAGTGGTGATGGTGAGGAGGGCGGCGTGCTCCTGAGCAAGTGTCATGAGTGGGGCTCTGTGGCAGGTTCTCTGGGGTCCCGAGGCTGGACACCGAGGACCCTGGTGACCGAAATGCCCACTGTCAGACTTTGACTCCCAGCAACCCAGGCTCTTTACCTGATGTTGGGAACAGCACCCAGGGCCAGTGGCATCCACTTCTCTGGCTCACTTTGGCCCAGCAGGGGCAGAGGACCACGGTTGGCCTGGCAGAACCTTTTGAAAGCTGGTGCCAGGGACCTGTGCAGGACCACTAAACTGGCACGGTGGAACCCTGGGTAGCGTGGGAGGACAGACAAATGCACACTCAGTTGCTGCTTAATTCCACCCTGATTAAAGCATTGCAGACACCCAGAAAATTGTATCTAAATGTACAGGTTGATGAATTTCACAAAATCAACACACCCATGTAATCAACACCCACCAAGAGACAGAACATTTAACACCACCTGAGAAACATCCCTTCCTACTCCTGCCAACCTCTACCCCCTGCAAGGGCACCCACTATCCTGAAGTCTAACGCTGCGTGTTACTTTTCCTGCTCGTGGACTCCACAGACTAGGCTCACACAACGTGGGTCTCCCGCTGGTCAACAGTACGTTTGGGAGATTCATGCAGCTTGCGTGCTTTCCAGTAGTTGTTGACTCTGCCTGATGTGTGGCACATTCACACTGTGAGTACAAATGCAAGCCTACTGCAGATGGCAATGTGAGAAGTGCCCAGTTTGGGCACTTACCAAAGTTGAGGCCACAAACATTTTAGAACATTCGTGCTGTGGTACATACATGTGCAGCATGTGCCTGGGGTTGCAGGACAGGTACACGGTCAGCTTTAGTAGACACTGCAAGCAGTTTTCCAAAGTGGCTGGAACAATTCGTGCTTCCACCAGTGGTGTGTCTCTAGTGCTTGGGAAGCCTGTCTTTTTTTTTTTTTTTCTTGTTTCTTTTTTTTTTTAAGACAGGGTTTCGCTTTGTAGTTCAGGCTGGCTCTGAGCTCACTATGTAGCCCAGGCAAGCCTCAAACTCACAGCAATCCTCCTGCCTCTGCCTCCCGAGTGCTGGGATTACAGGTGAGTGCTGGGATTACAGGTGTGAGCCACCATGCCCCGCACTGTGGTATGTGATATTGATGGCTGGTGGGCGTGAGTCACCACGCCCAGCATTGTGTATGATTACTGGGGATGGGACACAGGACTTTGCGCTTGCAAGGCAGGTGCCGGAACCACTGAGCTAAATCTCCAGCCCTAAGCCTGTCTTTCTGATTCCAGCCACTCTGGGAGCTGTGTGGTGGTATCACATTGTGGTAGCGATGTGCATTGCCCTGATGGCTAATGAGATCAAGTTTCTTTTAGTCTTTGTTATTGGCCACTTGGTTATCCTTGGATGAGATTGTTGCTGTCTTTCGTGGACAGATTATCTGGGTTTTTGTATGTTTATTTGTCTTTTCAATACTGGGGACTGAACTCAAGACCTTGGCAGCCAGCCATCCTCTGGCATGGGAAATATGTTGGTTTTGGAGGGAAACCAGTCTGAGGTTGAGCCTGGTTCTGCCTCTGACCATGACCAGGGACAGTGGCTCTGTATCTTCAGCCTCAATTTTTCCATCTGCAAGATGAGTATAATTGTTTCTACCTCAAAGACACCTCAAGAAGTTTAATTATATGAATTACTTAACACATCAGTACTTAGGAAGCACGGGATGCACTTATATCTATTTAATAATCCTGTAAAGACATTTGAAATTAAAGGACAAAAGAAATATGTATTGATTACATTTAACATGTTTATGATGGGTTGTTCAAAGAACAATACTAGGCAGTGAAACGATGTGTTTGACACATTCTTTGTGTGAAATTGAAGAGAGAAGGAACTAGAAAGAAATCCATCTACATGTTAATTATGGTTGTCTCTAGGTAACAAGGCTGAAAGTGATTTTAACGTTCTCTGTGTCTGCTCAGTATTCTGAGATTCAGGCTGCGTGATGGAGTGCTGGAACTTGGTTTTGGGGGGGCGGTGTTGGGAAGTGAGCACAAGGTCTTCATGAATGGACTGATGCTCTCTTTTGCGGGTGGGTTCTTGCTCTCACGGCACTGATTCAGTTCCCCCAAGAGCAGGCTGTTGCACAGGAAGTGTGCCCCTCCTGTGTGCGGCAGCCTTTGGCACGGGCCTGCTTGCCTTCCTGCTTTCTGTCATGACTTGAAGCAGTGTAAGGAAGGTCTTTGCCAGATGCTGGCTCTTGACCTCCTCAGCTTCCAACACTATAGACCAACGTAAACTTTTCTCCTTTATAAATTATCCAGTATTAGGTATTTTTGTTTTAGCAACAGGAAATGGACTAAGACTGAGACCATTCCAAAGAAAAAAGATAATTACACTCTACTAGAGAAATAACCTAGGAGATAATTCTCTTAACTGTTGCTCTGTCAATGTCTGGATATTTCTTTTCTGCAATAATATGTTATCTAACATTTATCGAGTGTTTATGATGTTCCAAGGCCTCTATGCTAAGGAATTTGCACATTTCATCATGCAGAGAAATAAGGTTCCAAGAGAAAGAGTGATATTTTCCCAGGGTCACACAGCCAGTGTAAGGCACAGGCAGGATTTGAACCTGAGTTGTTCCCACGTTGTCACTGCACCCTATCTACTTGACCATGGCATGGTGCCTCCACGGTAATGGGATGGTATCACCAGCCCTAGCACCTTCCTCCTCAGTGATTGTGGAGCAAAGCACCATCTGCTGGGGAAAGCCCAGGACCGGCTTCTACTCTGACCAATGTGGTCTGGAGCTCATTTATCTCAAACCCAAACCTACTTCCCAAGTGAGGGCACCTGGCCACTCCGGCTGCCAGAATCCCAGCATTGTGGCCTCAGGTCTCATCAAGCCTAAGACGATCAGGAGGGGGGTGGAGGGGAGACAGGAACTTCCCTATCCACAGCCTCTTCCCTCCAGAGCCTACTGTGCAGACAAACTGGGTTCCTGATTCAGTAAATCAGGGACGCATTCCATGCACAAATCTTCTTTGTTTCTTTTTTAATTAAATGTACTTCAGGGGCCCTGTGTTTAGGTTTTGTTTGTCTCCACTGCTAGAGATGAGTAGAAAAGTGTGCTTTGTTCCCATCAGCACCAGGACATGGAATAGAGGCATCTGTGGTCCCTTTCTGGGCAGGGACTTTCAAAGCTGCCAGGCCTCCCTTGAAGGTCTGGAGAGCTTCACACAACCCAGGAGCTTTGGGCTCCAGTTAGGCTTGTGACACTTTCTCTTTGTAGAGAGAAATGGAACGATTCTTCTGAGCCTTTTCCTCCAAAAATCAATTTTTAAAAACTTAATTACAAAAGAAACAAAACATCCCTTAAGGCTCTTAATCTGACTGAAAGGCCCAGAACACAGTTCCTAGCTGGACTCTTGTGGATGTTTGCTAAGTGAGCTGCTCTTCCCCTGAAACCTGTCCCAGCGCAGGTGCCCAGGGCCGGCACCTCCCCTCAGCCCGCGTGGCCTCCCCATGGTCCCGGGGGAAGATGTGGAGGCTCTTTCCTTCTGGAGATAAGGGCTGAGGGCTCACACAGTTTACCCAGGCCTCTGCAGCTAAGCGAGGAGGAAAGCTGGGGTTCACACTCAGCCTGTCTGACCCCCGGGCCAGAGGTCCCAGCGGCTCTGCTCCATTGTCCCTTTGAGGGAGCAGCTGTCACCTGGGTTAGTCCGGCTGGCTGTACAGGGGCTCGGGACGGAACCTTACCTTGGTGACTTCTCTGTAAATTATACTGCCCGCTGTCCCCAGTGTAACCCTTGCCTGTGAACTCTGGCCTTGGGCGTCTGATTTGCTGTGGTTCACAGGACATCAGCAAGTGTCCCATACACACTTGTGGGGTAAGATTTGTCTTCTTGAACTGCTCTCACTTGGAGTCTTGGGCTACCACGAGAGAAGTTTGGTCAGCACCAGTGGGAAGCTTCAAAGGAGACCAAGAAGTGCCAAGCCCAGCCACCTGCCCCAGGGGTCACCAAAACGTGAGGGAGAGGCCATTTTGGATGGTCCAGCTGGGCAGGTGCCATCTAGACAGAAGAACCACACCACCAAGCCCAGCTGCGGTGGACAGCTGTGAGAAACGGGGTTAAGCCACTAAGTTTCAGGGTGCCTTGCTGTACAGATAACTGTTAACCCAAAAATGGTAACAGAGTCCAGGCCTGTGAATAAACTAAATGAAAACTGTCTCATTCTAATACTTTAAACAGTGCTGATGGTTTTCCCTGTTGTATTTCCACCAGACAAGTTTTGTGGGTTTTTTTTTCTTTTTATATTGTAGTTTGGGTGAGACCTAGGTCTGTGACAATGTGATGTGTTTTGTCCTGCGGGACCATCGGGTGTTCTGTGGGAGACACCAGGCCGGTGGTACAATATAGAGAACAAGAGAAGTCCTGGGTGGGAAGCGTCAGATGGGTCCGAAGTCAAAAGAACGGGGCGTAATGTGGGGTGCTTTTTCCTTGAAGGAAAAGGGCACTTTTCTCTATGGAGCCGAGGTGGCCAAGCAGGCATGGGTGGTCCTAGATCCCCAAGGCCCAGGTGCCAGCTCACTCTGGGAAGTTAAGCGGTAACCAGAGCCGACACATTCTGCTCTTGCTTTCTGCTCCCTGCAGCAGCTAAAAGTCCTCAGAATCTCTGGCCCCAAACACTTGGTATTTCCAAGATTCTTTCTTCCTTTGCTGGGGCTTAAACTCAGGACCTTCACAGTGATTTTTCTCCCAGCCTCCTTCCTCTTTTTGCTGTTGTCTTTTATCCTTTACTGGGACAGAGTCTGGCCAAGTGGCCCAGGCTGTGACATTCTTGCTTCAGTCTCCCAGGATTACAGTTATGGACTGCCATGCTCAGCCAGGATTTTTGAAAAACATCTAGCACCACTTACCCGCAGCCATGCCTGCCGTGCTGCTGATAGCTGCTTTCTTTTGTAGAATCAAGCTCTTGATGTCGAAGGGACGACAGCACCTCGGGTAGTGTGAAAGACAGGACGCCACCCTCAGTAGGCTGCGAGGAATCTGGGGCGAGAGGAAGAGGACAAGTTAGAAGGCACCGGCTCTTGCAAGGGGCAGGGGCAGCAGCGGATGCCACCTGCAGCCTGTCTGGGATGGGTGTGTTTAGAACAAGTTCCCCGCTGGGTTGGTCCAAAGTGGGAAATTCCTAACGCCGAGACTCAGCTGCTGCCTTCCTGCGGCCTGGACTGTCTGGATTCCCTCACAGCAGGCCCTTTCGGTCCTCCAAAGAAGCTCAGAGTCCATCTCTGCAGAGCAGCTGAGGGGCTCCTGGGACCCCGTTCGTTCTCGGAACACTCTTGGTACCATTCACTTGGCCCGGAGTCACGGTGACCTAATATTCTACTGCGCCCCGTGCTCCTCTCTCTCCCCACTGCTCAAAGGCGGGGACACATGCTGGGTGTCACCCCCAGGGTCTGGAGCGCAGACTGCGACCTGGGCACATGGTACATCCAGAAAGCACTTTTGATGGACTGAGCAAATGAACGAGTTCCATTTTCAAATGCAAACAAAAGAACAGGTCAGTTGTCTGCGCACACCTGACTTCCCGAAGAGTTTGGCTCCTAGAAGTAGGAATTTTGTGTTTTCTTCTTTAGGCTCCCTCCATGCCTCTCCAGGCGTGGTCACTTGGTAAGTGTGTAGACTGTATAAACGGAATCGGTTTTTAAAGTCATTGCTAAAGGTTTTAAAAATTATTTTCAAAAACAGAGATAGTCTCTGATAGTTCTGGCCGGTACAGAACAAAGCCAATACTGAGTCCCCCCAAGGACTGGCCTGCTCCTTTCCATCATGCCCCATGTTTTGCGACAACCCCTTTGTGTCACTGTTCCGTCACTCATGAACCCTGTGCTCTCCTCCCCTGACCACTAGTCCCCACCTGCAGCCCGTGCAGAATCGCCTGCCTGCTATGTTTCAGCAGCAGTCTTTAGAGCAGCTTGGCAGGTACCTCCCTCCAGTACAGCCCATTTTATTTTCTATCAGTCTCAAAGCTCAGTTATGCCCAGAAAGGAATCCTGTAAACTGACTTCTTATATGATCCCAGTATATTAGTAAGATCTGCACTACAAATCCCTATTGTGGTGGCCTCTAAAGCATGGCGTATGCCATTTTTATTCAAAGAGACTTAGGGCTTTGTCTAGTAATTAAAAAGTAAGGTTCAAGTGTTTGTTTTATGACTGGCTGACTGTCAAATAGACAAAAGCATGATGCTAAGGGCAGTTTTCCTAGTGAGGGTTCTGAGCAAGCCTCATTTTCCACAATCTTTTCTATGTAAAGGGACTGGATGATATTCCTAACTATCATTTTATGTTTTCAACTGTAATCTCAAAATGCTATAAGCCCCAGGGACATTTTAACAGAGAATTTGAGATTGCATAAGATCTAACAATCAAAACAAAAAGAAGAGTGCCCTGGAAGGGGGAGAGATGTATTTAAAACTCTCAGAAGTGCTTTAATTGCTTCAGGAACAAAGAAGACATGGAGGAGAGAACAGTTAGTCCCTCTTGGGCGGGTGCTGGAGGGGCTGGGTGAGGCTGTCTTCCTACCCCAGTGGCCTAGAGCAGCTGTTTTGGCAGGTCAAGCCACGTTTGTCTGCCAGTTTTGAGAGACTGCCCGGCAGGCCTGGCTCCCAGGCCCAGCGGCTGAGTCACCAGCCTAGGTCCTGGATGTCTTCGAGTTCCAGGGCCACTCAGAGGACTTAGCACCTGCACCTGGGACTCAGCATGGCCAGAGATCCACGCCACCACCATGAGGAACCATGCCAAAGCCTTCGAACTGTGCACGCTTTGTATTTGCAGGAGGATACAGAGCTCAATAAACCCAATGAGCTGAGCTCACAGTACCTGTTGACCCCCACCACACACCCCATTAAGACCCTAGAAGACTGCAGTATGCGTGGGGTGCTGTTTGGCAAATGAACTATAGCCTGAAGATTGTAGCCTGCTGTCTTTTCTTTCCTTAATTTGTTACTGTTTCAATAGAAATGTAAGGGAATTTTGTGTTGCTTTCTTGGCCTGGAGATAAATAAGTGTAGCTAGAAACTTGCCCTGTGAAATGTATTCTGGGAGGGAAAGAAGGCCCAAAACCCGTGCCTTACAGAGCTGTCTCCCCTGAAGGCTTGGGTCAAGCAGAGGTATAGGTGCGTGCTCATTGGCTCTTACAAAAGAAAAGTCCTCTACACAGCAATCATAGAATGCCCACTCATAATGAGTGGCAGCAATTTCTGCTACATACAGGTACTCATGTGTGCCAGGGACAAGCTGGAGCCTTTTCTCACACCTTCTTTTAGTTCCTTACTACAGCCCCCATGAAAGACAATGTTAATCCCCTTACAGACAGGAAAACTGAGTCTCAGGGAATTCAAGCAAATGACCTAAAGTCCCAGAATTAGTAGATAGGAGCACAATCAAAAGCAGATCTAGTGCCGGGCGTGGTGGCTCACGCCTGTAATCCCAGCACTCAGGAGGCAGAGATAGGAGGATTGCTGAGTTCGAGGCTTGCCTAGGCTATATAGTGAGCTCAGAGCCAGCCTGAACTACAAAGTGAGACCCTGTCTCAAAAAAAAAAAAAAAAAAAAGCAGATCTAAATTTGTGTTTGCTTCAATGGCATCTACCTATCTATATATGTACATATTTATCTGTCCATCCACCGATTTACCCACCTTTTCACCCTCTATCCATCCATCCATCCACTCATTTATTCTTTCATCAGGCATCAGATTCAGGCCAGACTATCTGGACCTGAAACCTGGCTCTATACTTAGGGAGAGGTTACTTTCTTATTTATAAAGCAGTGCTACTAGTAATACACAGCTCATTGAGTTGTGGTCAGGGCTCATAAGCTAACACACATGAGGTTCTTGGACACTTCTTGGCCTGGTCCCTGCTTAGTATTGTGGATGTGTTTGTTGCTTGTGATAATCACCATGCACAGCATGTGGAGACACAATAGTGAATAAGACAGCCACAGCCCACGCTCACAGGGTTTCCCAGCCGCAGACAAATATTAAACACATAATTACCACTGTGTCTTCTCTCAGGGAAAGATGGCAAGGTAATAGCTGACTATTACACCATGTGCTGGACTCTCCCAGGCCTCACAGACCAGGGGTGGAAGAAAGGAAGGAGCTGAGTCTAAAGGGTTGAGGGAGGCATCTGGAGTGCAAAAATAAAAGACCCTCAGCCCACGGTACAGGAGGAGCAATGTTAGTGAGACACCCAAAGCGCCTGCGCCCCACTTTCCATGCTGCAAGAGTGCCTGCTATAGTTGGAAGGTGGCCAATGCAGGGCCTGTGTGGGGGTCAGAGGTGCGGAGGCTGCTCACTGGGCTCATGCGAGATGTGCACCTAGAAAGCCTCCCTTCTGAAAGAGAAGCTGACAGGGGACAGGCTGCCAGAGTCCTCCGAGTGTCCTGCAAGACCAGGCAGCGCTGGGTACACTGGTGGGAGCAGCAGAGGTTGCAGAAAGCACCTGTTTCATGTCCCGGGAGAAGAGGCAGAGTCTGCAGCCCACACGAGGTCCCTGGGATGCAGCAGCCAAGGAGGCAGGAGAGAAGACAAGTGCCTCAGGAGCCAAGGGCACGAACATTTCATGGTGGAATGAATAGTATGTGGAGTCAAGAAAGACAGAGCACCGGATCGCCATAGGCCTTGTAACCCATACGCCTTCTCCCCGCCACCATGATGAAGCCATTCGGCTTCAGCCAACCAAAAAGTACAATGAGTGCCTTGTATCTTTATAGAACTGCATTTGGGACCTCATAGAAAATAGGAGACACTGCCCACTTCCTTGAAACTTACAGTACAGCCAAGAAGAACTTGTTATTCACAAGAGCATACAATTCACAGTGCTACAAAACTCCATTTCTGGTCACTGTAGATGTACCCTGGATCACGTCCCCACAGCCCCGCAACTCGATAATTGAAGAACAGAAGGAGTAGGTGGACAGACCTTGTCTCTACTCATTAATTTTTGTGGTGGGAGTTGCTCAGTGTTTGCCAAGAGAGTTGCTGGTGGTAGCCTAAATACAGCTGCAAATTTGCAAAATAAATGTTGCAGTAAGGAAGAAGGCCTCCTAACCACACAAACATTTCATTAAAAAATGTCATTACAATAACAGAGACAAAAGATTGGGGGAAAGCTGGCAGTCATAATTAGTATTTGTTTATTTAATAGTTCAGATACAATGCTCCCAGAATGCAAAGGATTGTTAACAAACAACAGTCTTTAATCAAGGCAGATGGAGGCTCCTTCTTTTTCTCTTTTGTAAACAATTTAGTCCCAGAGTCATTAGAGCAGAGGAAAGCAAGATTTATGGTAGAGGAAAGAGGGCAGGAAGCTTCAGTGGCCCAAAGCAGGATGTCAGAGCCCAAGCCGGGTAAGGACAACCCAGGGAGGATGGTTTGGCACAGGATGTCCCAGCTGGATGAGTGCAAGGAATGTTCAAGCACAAGGGGGACGTTGGCCTGCTGTGGCCTGGGGCAGAGGGAGGCTCTACGGAGAGAGGGACAGCAGAGGAGGTGGTGGTGGAGATCTGCTATACTCACGGTCAACCAAACAAGGTTACACGCTAAGACTGGGGAACCTGGGTTTCTCACTGTGGGAGAAAGGAACTACAAATATGGAAAGGAAGAAAATTAGAATAAAGCCTGTAGTTTTGGATTAACTCTGGATGAACCAGTGGTCTTTAATAGACATCTTTGTTTAATGACTGAGTTCTGTTCCCATGACTAGGTTACTAAATGAATTGGTCACTAAATGAGTTGTATACAGTAAGTCTCCAAGTTATAAACATTCAAGTTGTGAACTTTCACAAATATGAACAGACTTCACATGACGAACATTTGTAGATGTGAACAAATCACAAAAGGAGCTTGGGTCTGTTGGATAGCATCACAGTTGTGCTGTCCTGTGCTGATTGTGCAGTGCAATAGTGTACAGTAGTATAGTACATTTGGGGCTTACTGTGTTTGTATGTATGTTTGCTTTTTTTATGCTTTACATTGTATATTTGTGTCAAAAGTATATAAAACTCTCTCTTTGGTGAACTTAGAGATGAATGATGATGATGATCCTGCTTTGGGCCATTGAAGCTTCCTGCCCTCTTTCCTCTACCAATGGTCTACTGGAACAGAACCCATTGGTAAGTTGGAGGCTTACTGTATAGTATATACATTACAGTGTTCAGAACAAAGAGTCAAAGGAAACTACAACTTGATGACTTTGCTTTGATTTGCATAACTCTTACATGCAGTATTGTAATGTGTAAGAGAACAGACAACTGGAGTACAGGACCATCAGCACACGCTGTAGCACTGTTCTGTAGAAGAAGCCCCCGCCAGGCCGCACTGCTACTCATCTTCCTGTGTATTAAGTCCAAGTGTGGGTTGTAAGACCTGGCAGTGGGTTTAAGTCTGAAGAACACCTTGAACACAAACCTGAATAGTCATTAAACAAGTAGGTTGTTAAAGGAAGAATATCTGTACTTTGAGCTCAGTTTCTGAAAAAGTAAAGATAAAGCCATATGCAGTATCACATACCCTTAACTCCAGCTAGTTGGGAGGCTAAGGCAGGAGGATTGAGAATTTAAGGCTAGCCTGGGTAGCACAGTAAGACCCTTTCTCAAATAATAATAATAAGAAGAAGAATATGTGTGTATAGGTGTGTGTGCGTGTGTGTACATGCATGCATGTGCATATGCCTGTAGGGACACATCCTCTATCCCTGCCTGGGAGTAGCAACACCTCAACAGGAATGAACACATTAGTTCCTAGATCTTGGATCCTAACTACCATTTTCTATTAAAATAAATCAAAATTCCTTAAGGAAATACGGGTTC